>JARHVA010002835.1:692500-752500 GCA_037957365.1 Torreya grandis
ATATAATGTAATGATTGAACATTTTGAAAACCTTCAAGAGAGTGAAATATTGTTTTTCCATAATGGTATTACTCAGTTTAGGACCTTGAATATCTTTGCTAAATAAAGCTATGGGATGCTCATGACCATTTTCATTTTTTTACAACACAACATTGGCAATAGTATTATATGATGCAAAAAAGAAAATCTAAAATGCTTTTATGTAATCAAGACAATAAAAGTCAAGGACAAATTTCAAAGATTCTTTGATGTCATTAAATGTTTGCATGACCTTATCTTCCCACTCGATGGTTTGGTACTTCTTTAGCATGGAAGTGATAGGCAAAGTAATCTCTACAAAATTAGACACAAACATTCTCATGAAATTCATTTGTCCAAAGAAAGACCGAATTCCTTTTTGGATTGTGGGATAGCCACTTTGTCAATGGCTTATACTTTCTTAGGATCAATCATGACACCATCCTTGGACACTATATATCCCATCAAAATGTCCTCGTATAATCTGAAGTGCTATTTCTTAGGATTAAGTGAAATTTCAAACTCCATGAATCTAACCAACACTTTTTTTAGATGTTCTAAATTTTATTCTCTATTCTTGGAGTACATGGTAATGTCATCTTGATACAAAGTTATAAACTTGTTAATTACCCCTATAAAAGCAATGTCCATACCTCACTAAAATGTTTCACCAACATTCATTAACCTCAAATTCATCCTCATATATACATACATGCATCAAGGTGTTATTAATGTGGCCTTAGGTCTCTCAAATTACCTAACAATAACCTGGTTATACCTTGAGAAACAATCTAATGTGGAGAACATTTCTAATCTAGTAACACTTTATAGTAGGTTGTCCATTTCGGGCAAGGGGTAATTTTCCTTTAGAGAAGTTTTGTTTAAATTTTAGAAATCAACACATAAGCAGATGTCACTATTTTTATTTCTCATAGGGACTAATTTTTCCACCCATAATGAATACCTAATGGGCTAAATAATTCCACCATCCCTTAGATTCTTTAACTCATCTCGCATCTTGGTGTCCAACATAGGGTTAATAGGTCTCTATTTCTTCCTAAAAGGCTTGCTATCAAGATATAATGGGATGATGTGCTAAAACTATTATTCCCTATACACTTTCAATTTAGAATAATAATATGCTAAATATTCCTGGTACATTTTTAACAATTGCATGTAAACTTGTTTCTCAACTGCACTTATGTGAGTACCTAACCAAACCTTCCATGGATTTGCATGAGAACACACATTAAATTTTGTCATGTCTTTTGAAATTAATGAGTCTCAAGTTTTGATTATATCCACTCTATTGAAAGATGCATCTAAACTTACCAATCCCCTTGGGAGCATGTTTTTATTCAATTAAATAATGTCCTTCCCAAAAAAGGTTTGCTTTCCATCACAAACCTGAACCATAGATTTCAAGTCTATGAGTTGATCATGTAACTCAAATTCATAATTTATAAACCTTATAATCTGATCTTCATCATAAAACATCTTCCAATGATGAACATTGTCTAGGATTGAAGGCCTAACAAGCACCTCCACTTGATATTGACAATGAGGGTTCATATTTGTAATATCAAATTGACCACCTAACTTGCAAGTCTATCAGCTTCTTCATTAAAAATTATATCATGATAAAAAAAATTAAATGCATCAAATAATTATAAAAAATCCCAAACAAAATTTTTATATGGTTTCAAACTTTTGTTTTTGATGACATAAGCATTGCAAACTTACTTAATCACTAGCTCGAAATCACCCTTTACAATCAGACTTTCAATTCCATGTTTGAGGTAAACCTATAAACCAAGCAAGAGTGCTTCATACTTAGTAGAATTATTCATTCACTCAAAGGACAACTAAAAAAAACTTTATACCATTGGGGGCACAGAAGATAACCCTATTTCCATTTCCAAGATTGGAGTAATCCCCATTAAACAACATATTCCAAAATTTAACTTTACTATCAGGTTTAACATCAAGAACAACAGGCTAGTCATCAACATCAACATTCCTAATAAAGTTTCCCAATTCCACATTCATGTACAACACTTCATTGAGAGCATGTTTTGCATCTTCAAGTACATGTAGCATATTTGGCTCTCTGTAAAGTTTTACCATCTTACCCTCCAAAGGAATGGTGTCATAAGAAAGGTCCATTTGTATAATTCCATCCATGATGGTAGGCAGTTTTGATGATAATAGAATCCCCCATTTAGGTGGGTAATCCACAACTACCAAGTCCATATTCAAATACTTACCTGGATGTACTTCCAATTTCACTACCAACCTTTTGACATATCAAACAACTAGAACCTCTCATGATTCCATGGCATAAAACTCACCAAAATTAGATGTAATCTTAACTCTGAGCTCATTTAGGACATCTAGGGGCATGATGTTACAAGAATCTCTAGAATCAAACATATAGTTGTGAAAAATCAAGCCATTAATCAATAGGGTTATGTAAAATGTATCCACATTCAACTAACTTTCTACCAATATTGTCCCCAAATAAACTTCTAGAGTGCATTCAAAAACCTCTTTTAATTATTCATCTTCATCCAGGCGTATTTAGGGTGAATTCATTTCATTATAAATGATCTTTCACCATGTTCCAAGTAATTTTATGCCCTCTTCCTATGTTCAATTATTCACAATAACTCAACAAGTGGCATGGTGATTTTCAGTTGGCTCAACACCTGAGACATATTACATAAACTATACTAAGGAAGAGGAGTATTAGGTGGAAGGATGAAAACACCTTCAACTGGCATACAATTAATTAAATTTTGAAGTAGAGTAGGTTGGGACAAATTTGCATTTTTAACAACAGTCTTCAAGGGTGGATTTTCCTTAACATCATTCATACCCTAAGGGATACTAGACAAGATGGGTAATCTATTCTTTGATGGAGAACCTCTTGGTTTGAAAACTTAGGAAATGGGTATTAGTGTGGAAGCATTTGGGACTATTGTATTTTTCTTTACTTCCTTACTTGCATCCCCTTCCCTTAAATTTGTAGGCATAGTGTCTTTAAGAACAACACTAGGTTGCTTGCTTCTCAAGTAGTATTCTTTCTCTTAAGTAACTATTGCATTGATTAGTAGTTTCCTATCCTAAATTGAAGGAATTACCTCATCATATTTTTTAATTATCATTGATCTTAAAAACTTGAAATCATGAATGGGAAATTCATATGCTTATGTCTTATTAATATCATAAGTAAAATTGAGAGTTGGGAAACATACCTTTTTGACATCACTCCAAAATTAATCAACAGTAATAACACTCAAAAATTCCATGAAGGCAAAAAACTTTCTTTGGGAGTCCTAACAATTGAACATCAAAATCTCATCATCAAACTCAGACTCGAGATCATCCTCATCTTCATCATTTAGTTCAACAATATCACATGGGGGATTAGGAAGAACCACTTATCACACCAATCAATATCAAGATCTCAACCTAAAACATTCACTTTGGCATTTAACATATTAGGCACTTCTTTTCCATCCCATCTATTGTTATTTTTATATGTTCTTTCATCACATGTAGGCCTCTTCCCTCTACCATTATCCCAATTATAAAAATTAGGTCTTCAATGTGCTTGATTAGGATTCAGAGCTCTCTCTTGACTTGTAAACATGTGAGGGATCCCTTTCTTAGCTCTAGCAAACTTTTAGGACATTTATTTTATAATATAGGCCAAATTTTTAATAATATCCTCAAGGTTGGCATTCTTAATTGACCACATTTTTTCCAAATTAACCAAATTTACATTAGCTAACTTGTTCAAGGAATTTCCCATAGCCTTTATGTTATTTTCAATTTGGATGGCCATATTGAATTCCAACTTTAGGTTTGTGGGAGCCTTGTCCCTCAAGTAGTATGTAACCTTCTTTTCAAAGGCATCACAATACTTTATCAATCACAATGCATCACTAGGTTGAATGTTTTTAGGTAGCTTCATCATACTATTATTGAGCCATATATTAAAATCATGCATGAACTAATTGGGTTTCTTTTTAATCTTTTCAAATTTAATGAAAAGAAACCTTGGATCAATTCTATCACCATATTGAGTTTTGAAAACATTCTTCACCTCTTCCCACAAATCAATGCATCCTTGGGGAAGGGAATTGAACTATTCATGAGTGTCTTCTTCTAGTGTGTGCAAAAACAACTTGATGTGCACATCCCCATGCTCAACCTCATAATCCACAATGATAATGTTGAAAGCTCTCAACTAATAATGACCACTCACTGCATTATTCCCTTGAAAATTAGGAAGGTGATTCCTTACTTCATTTGGAACCTCACTAGGATAACCTTCCATTTTATTAAAATTGATAGTTCTAAATATATGAATGTAGAATGCAAGATGATCATTCTCATCTTGGTCCCTATGCCTCATGATTGGTTAGATGGTGGGTTAAAGAACACATGGAAAAGGGTTGTCAGGGGGTGAGTTATGTGGACTTGGTGGGTCAAACGTAGGAGGGGATTCATTTAGTTGAGAAGGAGATGGATAATAAATTATACTATATGTTTTATAATTGCAAGAACTATGATAATTTTAGTAATGGTAAGTTCAACCAAAATTTCAATACTATCATAATCTTGACAGTCTAAACACTCCTTAGCAGCTAAGCTTTGCCCCTCAATTGGATTCCAAACTTGTTTCCTTCATTTTTGATAAAATTTTAAGGGTGAGACAAGTTATTCTGACAAGTCACCTTTGAAGGGTGATCTTCATCCTTCCAAATTTTCAAGAAAGAAAACAATCAAAGATGAAACTTAATAAGGATTTTTAAAACAGGCACTGATCTTCCTTAAAACCAGATAATAAAGTATTACTTACCATTAAAATAGAAATTATAGAATATAATAGTTAACAAACTGATTGTGATTCATGATGAAAATATACTTTTTTGAATTTAATGATGAGGCATGAAGGCAAATATACTAAATTTTTTAGATTTATGTTCAAAAGGGGAAACCACCTTCCAACATGCAATTTTAACAGATCTTTGCAAAAAATGTAGTAGAAGTCAATTTTTCAAATCTTTTAAACTTCTTGCAACTTTCCTAGTGAATTGATGAACTAATTTGATGACCTAAATTAGTGAAGCAAACTCAAATAATCTTAAATTTTAAACTCATGAAATAATATAAACAAACTTTATCTAAAAATACAACTAAGATTACTTGTAAAAAATATTCTAATGTAGATAAATTTTTCAAACCTGAATTATAACATCTCTCTACAAGAGTCCTTGACAACACAAGTGACCAAGAATTCAATTTAGTCCCCAATAATAGTGTCAGTTGAGTGGCAAAATTGAATAACTAGGGATAGTCAAATCAATATAAATATAGGTAGAGAAATTTTGAACTTGAATTACATACAACTCTCTGCAAGAGTCCCTAATAACATAAGTAACTAGGACTTCAATTTAATCCCTAGTAATGGTGCGAATTGAGTGGTATCATTGATAAACCAAATATAGTCAAATCATTATAAATATAGGTAGAGAAATTTCAAAATTAAATTATTTATGGCTCTTTAAAATAGTCTCTGACAACATAAGTGACTAGGACTTTAATTTAATCCCTAGTAATGATTCTAGTTGAGTTTTAGTTACAAATTTTACACCTCTTTGTCTTGGCCTTTTACACTTAAGAGAAATGGAAAACTTGGATGGTAAACCTATTATTTTTCATTATATCTAGGGATGTGTTTAGCACATGGTTAGACCTGACATAGATAATGATTGGGAGGCACTGATAGGGTGTATGGTTAGCTCCCTATTAATGGCTCTATGTAAACCAATATGAGTGGACCTATGGGGTAGCTTGCTCACATGGAGTGATTCTACAATTCAACCTACATGGGGATTTTTGGCACAAGGAAACACAAATATGACCAAGACATAAGCAAACTTGTTTAGTCCACCTAGGAAGGGTTGTCACATGGGATGAACAAATGCTCTAGATCACATACAAACTACTAAATACAGATGGGAACTTGATTGAAACCTTAATTTCAAAATAATTTTCAACGATAACGGGATGAAAGGGAAACTACAATGTTGACCTTTATAGCACAAAGGGCAGACATATTTTGAGTATGAAAATATTCATGCATCTATATGGGAAATAACACTTAAAATATACAAAAACTATATTACTTATAGGGTAAAATAGGGTAGGATAGTTAGATAGTTATAAAAATTGAGTAGGTAATGGTGGTTTTCAAACAACAAGGCTTATTTCAATATTCATGACATTATTCCTTTGCAAAAGTGTATAAAAACTCAGATGCAAGATAAGGGAAATACCAAGAGTGGTTTACATTTATAGGTGACAATGAAATTCAAATAACCAAATGATTTTGAAAGACTAGAACATACATTGAAGTTATAATCTTAAATAGTTTTTCCTATCAAATTCATAAACCCAAGGTGCCCTAAATACTTATTCAACAACATATTTTCAAATAAACTACAAAAAAGGTTTATAATCTAGAGCTATGATCAAAATGATAACTAGTAGTAAGCATTAAACGAAACATCCAATTCGTATCATTTTCAAAACATATTATTGCACTTCATCAACAAGAAATAGTAAGAACCACAAGAATTTTCATTAACTTTTCAAATAAAACTTACATCATTTTTTTAGAATGCTACTATGGTGAAAAGCATGGTAAATTTTCTCTTTTAACAAGGGAGACATAAACATGCTCTAAAGTCTTGATAATGGCCGTACAACTATAACCACCTTAGCAAGGGAGACAACATATACACACAATAGTTAACCCCAAATTTTTGAAGAACCTAGAAAATAATAAAGACCAAAAACAAACTTAGAATACAGGACAAGCCATCTATTTATATATTTTTACCACTTTACAAATATGAGAATGTGGGTTTCCATTTGTAATATTAAAAAAATGCAAAACAACCCTCAAAGTTCTATGAAGATGCTCTGAGATATAATATGCCCTTTACCATGCCTATAATCTTTATTCTTTTACAATAAAATTCATTATTGTAACTGCCTCTACATGAAATGATGAATATTTTCAATAACCCTTTGGTTTCTTTCACTAAAAATGCATTTTACAAAATCTACAAGGATAATATTAATTTTGGAGGCTAAATAAAACATTTTTCTTCTTTAGCAACTACTTGGAGATGCCATTGACCACTCATTAGCATAGTTGGAAACTTTTGGATAGCTGTCCTTCCTTCTATGCATGCCAAAGAACAACCTTACCTTATGATGATGGATTTTGAACAAAATAGACCCATGTCTCCTTAAGAAGTCTTATTTTTAGTGGACCACATGGACTTATAAACCTATAATATTTCTCCCATGGAGGTGTTTGAACAAGCAAAGCAATGGAAAATGCAAAACTTAGGTTATTTTTTACCTTTTTTTCTTGGTTCCAACTTGCCTATTCACACTTTGTTTTTTCCACATTTAATTTTTTCAAATTTGTTTTTTACGGTTAAATCCACATTTTTAATGCATAAATGCATTACTTTTCACTTTTTGGACTATTGGGGAAATTTTGGTCCCTTTTGAAAATTTGTAATTTTCTTTTGTTTTAGAGAAATCTAGGCCCCATTCACAATTTTTCATTCTCTTTATACCAGTTAAATCCAAAACATTTTAGTAATTTTGTAATTTTTAAATTATAGAATTACAATTCATGGTTATAGTTCCCCTAAAAATTTCCCTTAGGGAAATAGGGACTCCAACTGCAATTTGTAATTTTGAAAAATTTCAAAATTGCAAATTGCAGTTAGACTTCCCATTTCCTTGAAAATTTCATTTAGGGAAATAGGAAAAACTATAATTTACAATTTAAAAAAAATAAAAATTGTAAGTTTTCTTGAAAATTCACATTTTCACTTTATCCCTCATGTAAATGGGAACTCTAACTATAATTTACAATTTTACAAAATTTTAAAATTTCAATTGGCCTTGAAAGTTCCCACTTACACTATGAGCTCATGTTGACCAATGTTGATTGGAGGATTTGGGATATCTAATTGCTATTTAAAAATTTCACATTTACCAAATTTGAAAATGGCATTTCTACCTGAATTCTCCCTGAAGCTCTCCTTGAGTTATCTTTCTCCATTTTCTTTGACTGGCAAATTTGGGAGAGTTGACCATAATTAATAACTAGTTTTTAGAGACTTGCATTTTGCAAGTTGATTCTCCCACACAAAGCTCCCAAGGAATTTGGAAGCCTCATTTGCAACTTTTTGAAACTTGCCATTTTTCTAACTTTTTAGCCAACTGCATTCCTTCTTGGTTCAACAAGGTACCCTATACAAGTTTAAAAAAAATCCAAGTATTCCCTATATTATGCCTCAACACAACAATTTTTATTGTTTTTGAAACATGTATTTAGATCTAAAGATCTTTCCAATGGAAACCTGTATTTCCCCTCCACTCATAAGATTTGAAATTGTCTCCCTGCATCAAAGCCAATATTTATTTGTATAGTGCTAACCACATGATTATGGGTACAACGTGTTTCCCTATTTCTGAGTTGAAGATGGAATACACATATAGCCATAGATGATGCAATGGAAACATGAATATGAACCTTTTTTCTTTTACTGGTATCCTCCCTAGAGTTTGCACTTGGCCCTAGTAGAAATAATCATGGAAGCTATGTAGGTGCAATATTGGACATGGTAGCTAGGACACCAAGAGCTATTGTGACTTTTGTGTGAAATGATACCAATGATACAATCTATGGGAAGTATATGTGTAGATATAAACTCACATATCCTTTCATAATCTAGGTCCTCTAATTCTCACATACCACCCTTAATCACTTTTAAAAATTAGAAGCTCCATCAAATGTTGATTTTGAATATCTCCAATTTTCTATAAATTTATTATGTTTTTTGGTGTGATCCATCACCATTTTAACAACATCCCACTTGGAAAATATAGTATACATGTTTGAGAGAAGCACATAAGGATAATGGTTTTTAAGATCCAACTAAAAAATGTGTTTTCATACATATTCTCTAAACACAATGTTGTTATGTATTCTGGAAGCACCAAGTAAACTGCTCCACACATAAACACTGGGTTTAATGGGAATTTTATTTATAAATTCATGTGATTCATCAATACACCTAGCTCAACTGAGGAGGTCAACCATGTAGCTATAATGGTCTATTGTAGGTGTGACATGACAATATTCACTCATGCAATTGAAAACTTCAAGTCCTTCGTTCACCATACCTACATGAATACAAGAAACCAAACATAAAGTAAGGTGATGCAATCTAGGTTCATGCTAGAGTTTCTCATTTGTTTGAAGAGCTTGAGAATTTCTTTCCCATAGCTATGCATGGAATATCCTATGATCATTGACGTCTAAGAGACAATATTTTTTTGATGCATGCCATGATAGGAATGATGGTCATAAAATCCATAGATCATGCATTTTTACACAGCATTGGAAACTAAATTTTCACATAGTGAGGTCTACACTAAGAGGCACACAATCCATGCTTACTTGAGACCAACACCATAAAACCTTACAAGTGCAATGAAGCTTCTCTTTCCATACACAAGACCATGGTTTTTCCCAAAAACCATGTTGTATAAGAATTGAAGGCATGCCAATACACTACAATAATTGTTTACCTTGTACACCATTGCAAAACAATGACATTTGGTGAATACTATGTTGTGGGAAGGAGATTTTAAACTTGTCCTTTTATTATCCATATATAGAATCACCAGTTGCAAGATCTGAAACATAATCAACAATTTGAATATTATCAAATTTGCATATTAAATTCTAGTTTCCCTTTTCCACCATGCTTATTTTTCCTTCATTCTTTAGGATCTAGAACCTCTCAATCAATTCATAATTTTTAATTTCACTATTTTATTTTTCCAATTAATTCTATCATGGTAGTTTCCCATGGACCTTCTAGATCCCATTTGAAATTGAATTTGGCCCCCCAAACCTTTGGTTGAATGTTATTGTACCAAATGAATTTTTTCCAAATCAACTTTATAGTCAATGGTAAAATTTCCAACAACTATGCTATATCCATGCATTTTTAAAAAAATGGTTATTTATTTATATAAGTTCCATGTGGGCACCTCCATGTCAACATCCATTTAAAAATTTTGACTTGATTATTCATGTTCTATTGTTTTTCCTTCTCCACATGATAAGTTTGATGGTACGGGGTTAAACCTTCTATTGCATGTCTCTTTAACGCTATGTAGGCCTAAGGAATTCCATGTGGGTTCCCCTATTCATTGGCCTACATATGAAATAGTGGTGTTATTACATAAATATGTGGATTTCTATTTTATAATGCAATACTAATTTATTCCATCGTAGCCCTGATCCATGCTATAATAATTTCAATTTATGTTGCCTCAGATATCAATGAAAACTCCAAAGGATAATCCCATACTTCATGTTGTTCAACAAAATTTGGGATATATATATATATATATATATATATATATATATATATATATATATATATATATATATATATGTATATATATATATATATGTATATATCTATATATATATATATATATATATATATATATATATATATATCACACACACACACACACACACACACACACACACACACACACACACACACACACACACACACACACTTACACTTTAAGCACTTGTCAAGGAGAGTGCATCAATCAATGAATTATTCTTATATATATTAGGGGCCATTCCTTTTTACATCATCTCCTTATATAACCCAAAACACTCCAACATAAAACTTTCCTTGCAAAGCTTCTTTCACCTCAGTAGTAGATCCATGGTTGATCCTTAAAGCAAGTAGTCAAATAATGTCTTCCAAAATATCATCCCCTTTTCATTATTTTTTCACTTTACACCCTGTTAGCCTTTCAAAACATATAAATATTAAATTTTAGTTAAATAGAGACCTCACAAGGTTTACACATGGTAAGGGTGGGAATAGGGGATTTTATAACTACAAGATTAATTTTTTATGACTTGAGGTGAAAATAGGAACTCTTGACCTTAGGTGAACACTTTCAAACATGAGACAAGATAGATAATTCATGTACTTATATTTCAACAAGGGTATAATTGCTTAGTGAAATTTTGTGCACTAACACAACTTAGGCTAGGTTTTGTTAAATAAGTTTTTAATAGGGTGAAATAATATGTAGTGGATATTTGGTATTATAGAATTTGATGGAGATAATATTACAATCCTAATCAATCCGATTGGGTAGCAAAGGTTCTAATGGCACATTAAAAAATAAAAATAAAAATCTTATCTATGGATAGAATGTGGTATGATTATTAATGGGGTTCTTATACTAATAGTCTATTGGCTTCCACTTATGCATAGAGAATGTCCTTTTGATTTATCAACATCATCATCTAAAAATATTAAAAATACATTGATATAATGATATAGACATTGACAAATTGATCTATCAAGACCCATGCATTTTCTTAGTGCTTTGGATTATGTGTTTGTTATTTTATTTTACAACTCAATGATAATAATTTAAAATATACTTTTGTTATGGTTATACTCCACGTTGGATATTTTACATACTCATAATTATAAAGTTGGATATTTTTTTTGTAATGAAAAAAAAAAAATAGATAAAATATGTAATCTTTCCTTTAGACTAATAGCAAAGCTTTAGTAATCAATGTGGGAAAATTTTCATAATATGTTGTTATTAATTACTCTACATATGATATTCCCTTGGTATGACTACATAATTTTATTTTTTAATTCTTGATAAACCAATTTTTGTGGCAATGTTTTATTGTTTGAATCTTGGATTAATTTTATGTTTTTTTTTTTTTTTTTCTTTTAAATAATTACAAATAAATAAACAATGCCTTTATTTGAAATTAGTTGTATTTTTATTATTATGGCTTTAATGTCCATATATTTAAATGTTATATTTTAAAAAACTGACAATTTATATGAGAATTAAACTATTGTATAATTATTGTATTGGGTGCTTGCATGTTTATTGTTTGGTTAAAAATTTTAAAAGATATATTTTGTGTCATGGCTAAAATTGGCAAGTATTTTGTCAATGAATATAATGCATAAGGTTTTTTTGATATGACATTTTTTATTTGTTTTGAATTTTCTTTTATACATTATTATGATAACATATTTGGTAGTTATCCAAGACATAGTGCCTAACATTGTTTTGAAGCAAGTTTGATAATATTGAATGCTTGGGATTAAATTTTATTACATTATCAAGAGTAAGATCCTTAAAAATGTACAATTTATAGAATTTATTTTAGTATATGTTCCTTTTCCTATTGTTTCCTTATATTTATCATCTAATATAAAACATAGTAATAGTTTTTAATTTTTGAGATGTTAAATGTCATTTGTTTATTGCATTGTATAGAACCTGATTAAACTACTAACCGACCTTTTAGAATTTCTCCTCTAAATTTACTCTCCCATTTCTCTATCTATTTTTTCATTTCACCTCTTTCATGCAATTAATAGTTATATTTGCTCCCAAAACATTATGTAATTATAATATTAAAAAAATTAATATATAATTATTATTATAATTTACAATAATGTTTTTTACTTTTCGTAAATTAGTTATTTAAGTGAATTTAGTATATTTAAATATTTATAAAAATTAACATTGTGATTTTATTTTAAATTTCAATTATAATTATAATTTTTAAATTATTGTTAAAAATATTTGATTAAGTTTTGAACAGTAAATTTTGTTAAAAATTCATTCACATAATTTATATTTCTTATACAATTATTTGTCTATTTATTACCAAATATGTTTTAATAATAACTAATATTTTTATGAAAATAATTTAGTTGAAATATAAATATTGAAAAATAAACAACAATAATTTTTATGTTCATAAAATAATTATTTTATCACGAATTAGTAAATTTATATTTTTTTATATTGTTTAAGAATTAATATTAATTTAGGGTTTGTTTTACAAAGATTAGTTATAATATAAAATTTCAAATACTTATAAACTATCTTTTTTTAATGCCAATGAGGTGGGGATGAGTTGGTTGGGTCATTTGGCTATATCCAAGCCCACCATGGTTTGATTACCATTGAGGAATGTCAGGTTGGTTGTGGTTGTGAGTATCATGTATACTTGTAATGGGTCATATTCGATCATTAGTGGTCAGCACTATTGGTCGATAATGGTTCCTATGGAGTGTGTGTGAGCGGGTCTCATCGTAGAGGAGGCAATTTGAGTTCCTGCTAATGCTCAATGACTAGTAAAACTTATGATCTATGGGTTATACCACCCTATTGAGGTGGTGTGGTCATTAATGGAATTATCTTAGTGATTTGGGCCCCCTGATTGTGTCCCAGACTCATTGTTTATTTACTGATTAAAATTGGTTTTTGGTTCCTAGCTCCAATCAAAATCAATTACAAATAAAAAAATTACTTCTTTTAGTTTAGAAAAGTAAAGCTCATGATAAATTATATAATTGCATAATTGGATATTTATTGTATATAATAAATAATATAAATAAAAACAATTTAAAAAAAATAATCTTAATATATATCTAATAGTTTATATAAATTAAAAATAAATAAATAATGAAAATGATTTCTTATGTGCAGTTGGTGATTTTTAGAAAAAATCTAAAAAGTTGAAATATTTTAAAATTATTTACAATATTTTTAGCTTTTAACTTTTATATATCTTTCCTCATTCCATATTATTAATTAATAAAAAGTTTAAAATTTAAACTATATTAATGTTTTATATTTATTTTTACATAGTATGTATGTTATCTAACTATCAATGACTAGATATGTAGGAAAAAAATCACTAAAGTCATATTAACTATCTTAAATTCTTCTGTATTATTCATGAATTTATATTAGGGTTTGAAATTATACTTGTGTAGATTATTTTATGCTTGAATAACATATGTAAATATGTTGATAGGATGAAGAGGCATTCCACACATAAACAAGACTATACAACAACTGCAAAGGCAAGTGGAATAATAACTATAATTCTCATAAATAAAATATAAAGGCAACTAGAAGAGGAAAAAGAGGAAGAAATAGATCAAGAAGAATAATTTTAGGAAAATGAGTAAGAACAAGAACGTCCATCATCAATGAAAGATATGATGGTTTGGGGTTTAGAGGAAATAAACAAAGGAATCAAGGTTTATGTTTTAGAGTATGGAGGTAGTTCAAAATTAGAGGAGTTGATAGTCTGGTAAATAGCATGGAAAATATTCTTTAATGAAAAATTCGAAGATAAGATAAGAAATAAACATTTTCATGAATGAAATTGAAGCATCATTCAATAGTATGGTGGGATCACCTAAAAAAATATAGACATAGAAAGAGTAAAGAAAATATCAACACATGGAGAAAATTTGAGAAGAATCTAAAGGAGAAATGTTTTCCTATAGATTATGCATAGAACCTATATACAATATTTTCAAATTTAATGTAATAGTATCACAATATACAAGAATGTACAAATGATTTCTATAGGCTTTGCATATGAAAGGAGCATGATGAAATAAAATAACAAAAACCACAAGGTATGTAAATGGTTTGATGTTTTTTTTATTCAAGATGAATTAAGCATTCATATAATACTTTGCATGGAGTAATCTCATCAATAAATTTGAAGGTAGAATAAAATCAAAATAGATAGGATTTAAGAAGATAAATTGGGGGAAATTTGGAAAATCATCTATAATAATGGGGTGATGTTTTTCCAATTCCATTAGAGGAGGATTTACACATGGTACAGAAAGAGAAGAGGATAATAGAAATGGTTTTTAATATCAAAAAAGAGGAAGAGGATTTCAGAGAGATAGAGGCTACGGTGGTGGTATAGGATGGAATGGTCCATGTAGACCTTATGTTTATTATAGATGAGGAAAAGGAGCACACAAAGTATTTTAGTGTCTACAACATCATTGAAAATTAAAGAGATAATAGGGTCACCCAAGATAAATTTTTGTGGAGGTTGAAAAAAAAGAATAAAATGTAAAAGTTGTGATAGTGTATATAAGATAAAATCTCATGATGAGAACAATGGTAGCTCAAAGTAAAGAATAGGGATATAATAAAGAAGGTGGTTATTCATGGTTGCCTAAAAATAATTTTTTAAAAAGGTGCTTTTCAAGAGGTAAGATACACAAAGCAATAAATTATGGTAGTAATTTTGAAAATATGGTTTCGAAGGAAATAATAGAGAAACTATGAATGCAATGTGAAAATCATCCCTATCCTTATTGGATTTCATGGTTTAATAAAGGAAATGAAGTTAAAATAAATAATAGATGATTAATCAAGATTCCTATTTTAAAATCTTACATGCATGAAATATGGTGTGATGATATTCCAATTGATACATGCCATGTGTTGTTGATAAGGTCATGGTAATATGATAGAAAATTAATTCATGATGGAGAAAAATAATACATTTAATTTTTGGAAGGTGATACCAAGGTATTTTATCACCTCTTAAAGAATAAGGGAAGATAAAAATTATGGTTTCCATGAAATAATAATTAAAATATATGAAGATGATTGGTTTTTATTATGCATTAATAACAAAGAAAGAAGACACACAAGTGGTTCAACTACCAAAACAAGAAAAACAAGTGTTTAAATAATATTAAGATGTTATACCTAATGAAATTTGATATGGGTTAACACCAAATAAATATATTCAATATAATATTGATTTGATTACAGGATCAACTCTACCCAATCAAGAGATTTATAGGACGAGTCCAATAGAACATGCAAAATTGAATAAATATGTTACTAAGTTGTTGATAAATGGTGTAGTAATGAAGATCATGAGGTCCATGTGAAAAATTAAAGTTACTAACTCTAAATAAATATGTAACAAGGAGGATGTGTTTAGATACTAAAACAATTAATAAAATAACTATCAAATACATATTTCTTGTATCTTATTTACATGATATGATGGATATGTTTACATGAGAAGAATACTTTACTAATATTAATATATGGAGTGGATACTATCAGATTAAAATTAATGAAGGATATGAATTAAAGATAACATTCAAGACTAGGGATAGATTATATAAGTGGATGATGATGCCATTCGAATTATGTAATGATGTAAAAAAGGAGTCCCAACTTTTGAAGGCCATAACTTTTGATTCATAGCTCTTTTTGTGCCCATCTTCATCATAAAAATACCATGTCAAACATCTATGTGTAGCCTTAAACTATAGGGTTATGTAGTTTTTTATATTTTTGAAGGCCATATGTGACCATGTGAGAGTTTGAAAATATATTTCAATATATACCAGAATTTGTATTAGTTTAAAAATTATATAGTTTTGTAACTAGAATTAAAATTCAATTGATACTCATCCGATAGGTTAATTTTATTGTTTAGTCTATTTTTGGAGATTTTTAGATATGTGCACACTTGCATGCAAAATCTATTAAAAATAACAGTTGCTAAAAATAACAAGTTAAGTTTTACTATTTTTTATAGTTCTGAATTTTGCATGTCAACTACAATTCTAAGTTGAGGATTATTTTTCATTGTTTATAATTATTTGAATCATTTAATACAAATAAGTGAAAGTTATTGTTTCAAAATGTATTCCTATTGGTATTTTATTATCTTGATAGTATTTGAGTTCATTATGTAATGTACCTATCACATTTATGAGGGTGATGAACATAGTGCTAGGAATAAATTTTACATTAGTGAATATTTACAGAGTGGTAAATAGTAATAGTTGTTAATTTACTGAGAAGAAAATATTAGTTATTTGGGTTTTTTATAACCGTATGGTTAATATGGTATGTTTGAATATTATTTTTATGGTATATTATCATATTTATAAAAATTTATCATATTTATGTTTATTCTTTATTATAAGAGTTTTGAAGGTTTTATATGAGAGATATTGTAGGGATTTAGGAATCCTTAGTTATAAGAAATATTCTCCTATATATTTGTATGTAATGTTTAGAATGTATTTTTCAGATTATTCCTAGAGTGAAATAATATAATTCAGATTGTGTTGAAATAATTTTCTATGTGTATTCACTTCTCTATGGATGAATTGACACTATTTGGCTCTCTTCCAATTATTATCATTGGTATCATAGTGGGATATTTGTAATGGAGAATTAGATGGAAAAAAGGAACATCATTATACTTCCATGTTTTGTCCTGAGTATGCATTTTTATTAATGAAATAAGTGCTCTTAGGATAGTTTTATATACTAAGTGCATTTTAGTATTTTAATAAAAGTTACAAGGTCGATGAGTAATGGTGATAGTGTCATTTTCTATGGCATTGTATTAATACTGATAGAATGCTGATTTTGAATAATGTCCCAACCTTATTTAAATTTTATGTGAAGCTATACAAGGTCAAACATCTTTTAAATGTTTTTTTTGGCCTATTAGTTCATTACCTAGGTATGATACATGTTTTCTATAATTACAACAAAAATCTAAACATCTTGTGTTATAATGTGTATTAGCAATCACTACATTGTAGTGATGCACATATTTCTAAACAACCTATGCAATAGGGTGATGAAAACATATTCTTTAATGGGCAAAGCCATGCCATTGAACAACTTGCAATGTTGCTAGTAAACAACTTACCTTGTTGTCTATTACAAAATCAAATTTCCAACATAACACTCTCAAAATTCACCTTCCAACCTTCTTTTGATGATGGTGTTTTAGCTTCTAGTTTTATCATCATATCCAATAATATTTTTTAAAAGAAGGGTGCACCCATCATCTATTCAAGTTTGATCAAAGTAGAAGCCACTATGCTACCGACCGACTTCCTATGTTCTGTGTATGTATTTTTGGTTATGATTTAGGTATTTGGTCAATTCTTTGTTAATATTACAATGTCCTTTTGGTTCAGTAATATATGAGTCAAATCTTAGTTTAAGTTATTAAAACATGTTTAATTCAAAATTGTTATAATGTTTTATGAAGTGTATCTACATAATTTTAAATTCAAGTTAAAAGTCTAGGTCATTATCAAAAATTTATTAATGTCATTTTTCAATCTCATATTGGATTTCATTATTTCAAATTTTTGTGGTTTAATATTTTTTTATAATATTGTCAAAATAAAATGAGTAAAGCCATTTTGTATGCTAAGAGTCTATTTTAAAGTATTTTGGTTAAAATTCAAATAATTTTGTGATAGTATTGTGTCTTTTTCAAGAGTCAAGTCAAAAAATACGAAGTGTCCATATGTAAAAAATCCTATGTGTTGGTGTTGAAGAGTCAAAAGTATTTAAAAAAATTGCCTTATGGATGTATTTTAACTTGTACGTGAGATCCGCATTATGTTGTGGGCGGTGGTGGGGGGGGGTGGGGGGGCGGTGGGCGGTTCCTAAATAAAATCATATACTTGAGCAACATCAACACATTACCTAAGTAAGAAATAAAGATAATGGATGTTGGAGGATACACAGAAGTTGGAGGACAAATGACATCTTCTCGTCAGTCACCAATGATGGGGTTGCATCAATGTTTAGGTGACACAGTGTGGTGTGCTATTTTCAGTGTTATATGTTTTTCATTTACACTGTGAAATTAAGAATAGAAGAATAAGCCTACTCATGATATTTATGTGCGAAAATTCCAAACATGATTCCTTGAGGTGAAAACATTGTGAAAGGACAAAAGCACCAATGTAAGTCAATTCATGGACCTTGAAAGGGTTTGTGGTAGAGATCCCAAAAACTACATGAGGTGAATAGTTGATGGGTCATGTTCAAGTCAAGGTTTGTGGTAAACCTGTGAAACCATGGAAGTATTGAGGTTGTCTTAATATAAAGGTCATGAGACAAATAAGGCATGATACAAGAGGTGAGCATACTACAAATAAGAGTGTGAATGTTTTTGCACCATGTAAAAACTATGGGAGGGGATGTTGGGTATAGCTTTTACATTAGTGAATATTTATGGAGTGGTAAATAGTATTAGATGTTGATTTATCAAGAGATAAATATTAGTTACTATGTTGTTATTATAACCATATGGTTAATACAGTAAGTTAGAATATTATTGTTGTGATATATTGTTATATGTTATAACAATATATCATATTTAGGTGTATTCTTTATTGTACGAGTTTTGGAGGTTTTATATGAGAGATATTGTAGGGATTTAGGAATCCTTGATTATAGGAAATATTCTCCTATATATTTGTATGTAATGTATTATTCAAAATTTTCTTAGAGTGAAATAATATAATTTAGATTGTGTTGAAATAATTATCTCTATGTATTTAATTCTCTATGAATGAATTGACTCTATTTGGCTCTCTTCCAATTATTATCAGATAGTGATACAAGATTACATTAATAAGTTTTTAGTTGTTTATTTTTACGACAATTTTATATTCAGTAAGATTAAATAAGATCACTTGAGGCATTTGATAATGGTACTATAAATTTTCATAAAAGATAAACTTATGTAAATATGAAGAAGTGTAATTTTATACAAAATTATTTTGTATTTTTGAGGGTTTTGAATCTCAGTAGATGGTGTAATAAGGGATGAATAAAAGGTAAAGTAAATTATTGGGTGGCATATTTCAAATATCCTTATAGAGGTATGAAGTTACCATGGTTTTTCAAACTTTTACTAAAAGTTTATTAATAATTTTAGTAATATTATTGCACCAATAGCAATTTGTATGAAAGGAAAAGAATTTTTGTTGACAAAAGAAACAACAAAAATATTTTTATTATTGAAGAACAAGATTACATAAAAATTATTTTAGAATTTCCATATTTTAACAAAGTGTTTGAGGTAGATTATGATGCTTCACATGTGGAAATTGGTGTTTTATTGAGTCAATAAGGAAGGCCGATAACATATTATAGTAATAAATTGAGTGAGGTAAGATATAATGATTATACATATGATTTGTAATTATTTTTAATTGTACAATCGTTAATACATTGAAGGCATTATATTGTGCCTAAAGATTTTATTATATTTATATATCATGAGAATTTGAAGTATGTGAACACTCAAAAGAAGTTAAATAGTAGGTATGCAAAGTGTATATATTTCTTGTAGAGATATACCTTGTTGTTTAATTAGAAAAAAGAAAAGCAAAATCATGAAGTTTATGGTTTCAGATGGCAAGGGTCACAATTAAATACTATGGTTAGTGAAGTATTTGGATTTGAATGTTTTAATTAATTATAATAAATTGATCCATATTTTGGAAAGGTATTTGAATAATGTGAGATTTCATTAATAGGTAAGACACATAGTATTTATGATGTGTACCTTACACATGATGGTTATCTCTTCAAAGTAAAATAATTATGTATTCCAATTGGGTCTTTAAGAGACAATATCATAATATAATTTCATAGTGGTGGTTTGGATAGACAATTTTCTACAACTAAGATAATAGCTTTGGTGGAGGAGAAATAGTTTTGGAAAAGCATGAAGATATATGTGGCAAGGTATGTTTCAAGATGCATGATATTCCATGTGGCTGAAGACAATGTAAAAAATATGGGATTGTACATGAGATTACCATTTCAAAGAGAAAAATGGATTTATTTGAGTATGGACTTTATGTTGGGGTTCACAAACACATAGAGAAGTGAAGATTAATTTTTTCTTATAGATAGGATTTATAACATGGTGTATTTAATTAAATGTAAGAAAACATATGGTGCCGCTATAATAGAAAAATTATTTTTTAAGGATGTTTTGAGAGTTCATTGTGTTCTAATAACCATTACATCATATCAGAACACAAAACTTATAGGTCTTGTTTTTTAGGACTCTATGGAAGAAAGTGATAACTAAGATAAAATTTGGCAATGCATTCCAAGTTTGGACAAATAGAAGTAAGGAAATCACTTTTTCATATTTTATATGTCATAAATCCTATGGGTATTTTAGATTTGTTGCATTGTTTAATTACATAACATGTTAGTGATGATATAGAAGTAATTTCAGAGTACATACAATAGTTTTTAGAAGAAGTCAGAAGAAAGCTATGTGAAAGTGATGAAAATTATAAAGCAACACACACACACACACACACACACACACACACACACACACACACACACACACACACACACACACACACACACACACACACACACACACACACACACACACACACACACACACACACAGATATATATATATATATATATATATATATATATATATATATATATATATATATATATATATATATATATATATATATATATATATATATATATATATATATATATATATATATATATATATATAATTAATGATAATGCTTATGAGGTAGATTTACAACATAATTTAGATACATCTAAAGTATTAAATGTTTCATATTTATATTATTTTCATGGATAATATGGTTAATTGGGATAATAGCTAAAATTTTATTGAAAGTATCAAGTAACAAAGAAATAAACAAAAATATGGCACATGTATTAGGAAATGTTCCTAACAAAGAGAAGGAATCTAAAACCAAATCTTGGGTAGATATTTTTGAAGGAAAAAATAAATATTCTTGAGAGATTCTCAAACTTGTTGTGGAGGAAACCAAGTTTATTTTGGACATCCCAGACACCATTATGGATAGCACCAAAGATTTCGTTGAGAATTCTCTACTAGCATGATTTTATGGATTTAGGCCTTGAATCAATGACTTTAGAAACTAAGATGCAAAAAAATGGAAAGTTATGGGTCATGTGGAATTGGTTCCCATGGAAAAAAACTACTTCCTAATCTCCTTTTCTTCACTTGAGCATTGTGTGAAAGCTATGGTGGGAGGGTCATGGAATGTTTTCAAAAAAAATTGTCACTTAGGAAATGGAAGCTAGGTTGGAATTTTTAATGTGACACATTAATGGATCTCCCTATGTGGGTTTTCCTCCCTCAACTACCTCTAGAGTTATAGAAGGAAGAGATGATTCTTTGAATTGGTTGTGCCATTTGGTAACCAATTTATATTAACCTAACTAATAAATCAAAAAGAAGACTAATTGAGGTGAGGATCAATGTTTATGTCCAAAAAAACAAACCAATCCTCATAATCATTTAGATGAAGTCTAAATTTTGAAATTGGACAAAAAATATTGTATACGAGAGGACAAAGTTATTTGTAAACAATTTGATTTTATAGGACACAAAATAATTTATTATCCTAAAAAAATGACTAATTATGTCACACCAAACAAGAAACAAGTATCCATGAAAGAAATAAAATGAATCAATTTGTATAACTCCTCACCTAGTTCAAAGCCCAAACTGGAGGTTATGAAACTAGGTAATGGAAAATCTCAAATAAGTTCTCTTATGACTAATAGGGATACAAGATAAATAATTAAAGATGACCATAAACTAGAAGCATTATTATTTTATCAAAAAAATAAGGAATCCACCATTCCATAAAAGGAATTTAAGATACGTATCTCTTGTTAATAAAGGGTCCCTTAGTAAGCTACAGGATCTCAATATTTCCCCTCATTTGGTGAAAATGAATTTGATGGAGTCTTTTAGGATGTCCTCTTTGGATAAGAAGAATGAGGAACAACATGTATATAGCTCCCCATTGGGAGTACCACTTATCCATATTTTCTCAAGAAATATTAATTCACCCTTTAAGATCCATAATACCTTAATGGGAATGCCCACTCCGATGGAGGATAATTGGATGGAAATCAAAAACATGAAAAATGAAAATAAGATAGTAGCCCTTAGAGCAGTCAAGAGAGGGAGAAACCCATATAAGGATAAGAAAGTAGCATTGGAAACTAGAAAAGGTACTCAACCAGGATCATCAAGGATCCTAAGATAGTCCAAGCTTATGTAATATTAATTTTTCCTTGTATTATAATTTGGGATCTTCCTACATCCTCTATCTTGATTGAGATTTTTTGAGAATTAATGTTTTAGAGATCTGACAAAATTTTACTTTTTGATAACATGCTTTCTCATAGTATAAAAGTTTTTAATGTTAGTTGGTCTTACGCATTTAAAAAATATTTCCCTGATCTCTTCAAAACTCTCAATAATAGTCATTGGGAATTTATTATGAGTTTTTTCACATTTTGATTTTGAATTTTGAGTTTATCACTCTCCTAAAAAAAGTTGGTGGGAAGAACATTTATTTACTTCCTTGCATGGGAGGAATACAAATTTGGAACTTATCAGGTATAGTTTCTAGACCATTAGAACCAAAAATAGTGCAATAGTGATAGCTCACACTCTCTCACTAGATGGATGGACAATGTTGATATCAAGTCAAGTGCCAAGAACCTATAGAATCACATTTATTTGAACCCAACCAATGAACAAAATAATAAGATCCTAACTCTATACATTCTTGATAAAATTATTGACGAAGATGAGGCCAAATACAATAACCCTCTTGTAGGGAAGTTGAGTGGCAAAAGGCATGACATAAATGCTATAAAAAATTGAGCGAAGAGAAAGTGGGAAGAAGATATAATTGTTAATACTATAGATCTGACCAATGGGTGCATGCTATTCTCTTTTGAAAACTACAAAAATTTCCTAAAAATTCTAAATAAAGGCCCTTGGTTTATAGGAAAAACATTTATTATGATTTAATAATGGAATCTTAATTGGTCCCCCTCAAAATTTAAAATGGATATAATACCTATGTTGATGGAGCTTATTGGACTCCCTCCTTCATTTTGGGATGATAAAATCCTTTGAAGCATTACATAAATCATTGGCATGTTAGATATCATAGACCCAGTAATTAGTTCTAGAAAAATAATGACATCGATCAAAATGTACGTTTTAGTTATCAAAGATAAAATGTTTCCCACTTTGGTTTGACTTAGGTATTCTATTGTCATATAGAATCATGTAATTCAATTCAACAAAGAAAAGAGATATATATTAGTTACAGGTTGCTAGGACACTCCAAATAATCATGTGCTAAGGAATGAGAAATTATAAGAAATGTTAATATTTTGAAGAACTGGGTGGTGACATAGCTCATAGAAGGAAGGAATGTAAATCATCAAATCCCCCTAATGAATATCTTTTGTCTGAAAGTTAAGAACTCAATGCGGATATGTTTTGCTTCCTATCTTAATATTTTATTACGTTTGGTTTGGTTTGGTTTGGTTTGTTTTGTTAGTTTTCTGGCCCACGGTCCCCTAGGTTACATGATATTTTTAAGGTCTTATGTAAGACCATCTATCTTATTTTTTTTTTTGTTTCATCTTAGTTTTACTACTTGTAGTGTTTGGGTTTTAGGGCCCATGGTGGGTGCAGCCTTGAACTTATTTCATTTCTCGGTTTTTTATTCCTCTTACTTTTCTTGTATGGGGGACTTGGTCCTCCATATATGTTTGGGATGGATTCTACACCAATAAGATATGGTTTTACCTTAATCTAAACAACAAAGAGGAATAAATAAAATTTTGTATATGTTCTAAATAAGAAGATAATGAATGTAAGACAAGAAAGTTATAATAGGTATTTGGTACAGTGGGAAGGACTACAACATGAAGACAACACTTGAATTTTCTAATGTGAGCTAAAAACAATTTACAAGAATAAATTATAGGAATATAATTAGGAAAACTTGCTAGAATTGAATTGTTTTTAATCAGAGGAGAATGAAGACCTATCTTCTGGAGGCCATAACTTTTGACTCATTAACCTAATTGAAACCTTGTTCATGAAAAAAGAAATGTAAATAAAATAATTATACATCCATTTTTCTAATATCTATTTCCTCAACTACTCACACTAAATATAATGGAATACACTTTATATGTTTCCATTGAATACTTAAGTATAAGTTTACTAAACATGAACACCATTTACATCTATAAAAAGCATGAGATCAGAATTCAAACCATATAAATACCTAAGCAAGCTGGTGTAAATTTCCCCAAAAATTACCCTTGAAGTCTACAAGCTAGTCTAAAGCGTAGCTAAAAAGAAAACATACTTTTTCTGTGGTTATTGGTATATAACCCGCATTTTCGGCCAAATAATTCTCATCCTCACGAAGGTCTGCAATACATATGAATGAAATTCAGATGGATTACCACCCTCCTACAAATCAAACATATAGCAAACATACTTTTTCTGTGGTTATTGGTATATAACCCGCATTTTCGGCCAAATAATTCTCATCCTCACGAAGGTCTGCAATACATATGAATGAAATTCAGATGGATTACCACCCTCCTACAAGTCAAAAATATGTTTGACACGACATACCAAACTATGAAGTTTGTTTGCTTTTATTGGATGGCTAACCTATAAGATGTGATAAGAATATTTACTAGTTTTATAAAACACTTCGTGTGATGACACATTTTTTACCGTTAGGCATAACTAGTTAACTAAATGCTTTTACTCAGTAACACACCTAATTTTCTTCCAACCTGAACAACCGGAATGCCATGAGCATAATATCTAAGCTCTTGGATCCACTGCAAATGAACCAAAAAATCTTGTAAGCGTTTTCAGCAAAACAAACAATAAACCTCAGAACAATCAAATTTTCATGTGCAAAAGTTCTGCTCCAATTTGTAAAAAGTCGTGAATTGTCCATAATAAAAAAGAATCTTTATTTCGCGATCAATACCTTTATTGAGATATTTTCATAGCTAGCCTGACTAAGGAAGGAAATGCTAAGACAAAAACATCAGCTCCTCGGTAACTTAGTGGCCTCAGTCTGTTATAATCTTATTGACCTATAAAAACGAAACTTTATCATTTTCTTGATAAACTATCATACACGTGAGGGAGGATGCCAGTAGGACTGAGCTATGAAAAATATGTATGCTAAAACATTAATTATTGTGTATAGAAGAAAAGGAACTCGTAGAAAGCTTGTATGTAATGTTTTTTAATTTCATTTCATTCTTCCTACACGATACCATTCAAACATGTATAATATCATATTCAGGTATGGAAATTCATAATACTTACCTGTGAAAGCCAATGGAGACTAATAGAAGATCGACAGAAATACAAGTTGTGTCAGGGGGAACAAACGTCTAAAATATGATCCATACACAACTGCAGCGAAGTAAGATCTTGTAGTTAGAGGCTTATTATCATCTTCATCTACATCTACTAACTATTTCGGTGGAGGCAACATTCTAAATAGTGAATTGAAATAATTAGACAAAAGATCAGTGAAGTGAACCTCGAAATTCGGCACCTCCTTTTCGCTTGAGCGGTACATTCTTTGCACAGCTCTAACAATGATGTCTGCTGCTACAAGAGTATTCTTCCCTGTGGCACAACCTAAATCTGTTACTCTAAATGCGTCTCCCCCAGTCAACTACTGCATCCTTATATTCTCATGTAGGTTCCTCGCTGAAGAATAGGTTTAGCCGCTTCCACCATATTTATTTGCACACACATTGCATTGAATTATTACATCTCTGATACAAATGAGGGAGTGCAGTGCCATTAATTACCTGAACTGTTAAATTATGAGCAAAACATGAATATCCAAGCCAACCCTTCATAGCAAGCACATACTCCATTGTTACAAATAATTTGAGCTTCTTTTGCTTCAATTTTAGAAGACTGAAGTGCAACAACGAAAACTATGGAGAAATTATTTCCTACAGGTTGGCTTGTTCGGTGGCGTTTAACTCCTGCAGATTTGGCACCACCTCAACTGAACCTGCACACGGTAGAAATACTAACCGCATGCGGCTAGAAGTCTCTCCACTATGCGTTGCAGACATGTCCTGCATCCCCTGCACCAAATTCCGATAATGTTCCTGCCGCTCGCAAAAACCCCCACAGGGGAAATGAAATCATTTGGTTGGCCACCCAACATACTAATTACTGGTTATCTAGTGGCAATGACAAAACCCAAAACTTAATATTAAATTACAGCGGACATTCGGAAATGATTCCATTCTCTTTGCACTTCCCCATTCCAATCCCATTCCAATTGGCTGTTGACTGCAGTCAAATAAAACTAATTACTGGAGGAAAAAACCTGAGTAATCTCATAGGTACTAATAATAAATAAACTAATTAAATCTTAAATTATATTTATGCCGTATATTCGTTCTTGCATAGTTTGCATGTTATTTGATTATCAATAAATAGACACGTCGTAGAAGATGGGAAGGCGAGGGCGAGGGTGGTCATCTTAACAAGTCTGTATTAGTTTCTATAAAATTAAGGATAAATAATTTGTTATTAAAAATTAAAATACTCTTATAATTAAATTAAAAATTAGAAAATCGTTTTCATTATTATAAATAATAAAAATTCTTTACACATATATATGTATTTTAAGGATAAATTTTTATGATTATATAATAGTATTTACATTTTTTAAGTTATATAACACAATCAACTTTTTAGTGATAAATCGTGTTAAATGTATAGTGAAATTTTGAAGAGACAATTATATATATATATATATATATATATATATATATATATATATATATATATATATATTATTGTACTTCAATTACTATATATATATATATATATATATATATATATATATATATATATAAGTAATTGAAGTACAATATTAAAAAAAAAAATCAAGGAAATAGGCTCTGTTGATTAATTACTTTTGAGTCCTAGTTTTACAGCAACTTCAATTATGCAAAAAGCTATGCAATTGATTTAATAATTAGTTAATATTCAATTAATCTATTTTAAGAATAATACAGCTTTAGAAAGACTGGAAATAATTTTAGTTTATATTTCATGTAAGTTGTTATTTAGATAAATTTAGAATGTTTTATTTATTTATTTATTAGAATAGCATGTTAACATGCAATTCAATAAATAAATTGTAATTGATCTTTATTATTATGTAGAATGATTCAAATAATTTGAATAAGTAATTTTATTTTGTCTATTATGTATTTCTTCTCATTTCTTCCATTTATGCATACTGCATATATTTTGTTATGGGTCTTTTATTTTTTAGTTCTTCTGGGTAGTGGTTTATTTTTTATATATTTAAAAATATTCAATTGATATCAGAGCTTGGTTTGGGAGGATATTTTATGTTTCAGATCTTTCTAACAATTGATCATGTCAAACTCTAACAATCTTTCTATTCTAGAATTTAGTGGTAATGATTAAGATTATTGGATCATCAAGATGATGACTCTTTTGTCAGGAAAAGAACTATGGAAGATTTTAGAAACTAGTTATGATGAACTAGTTGATTGGCCCATTGTTCCATATAATGATAGGCAAGCCAAGAAAGATGTTAAGAAGAAGAGCTCAAAAGCTTTATTTCATATTCAAATAGCTCTAGACAAGAGCCTATTTCCAATAATTACAAGTGCAAAGATAGCCAAGGATGCCTGGAAGACTCTACAAGAAGCTTATCAAGGCACTGGACAAGTCAAAGTAGTTAGATTACAAACATTGAAGAGATCATTTGAGAATTTGAAGATGCAAAACATTGAAAGTGTAAGTGATTTCTATGTAAGAGTAAAGGATGCAGTTAACAAGATGGCTACACTCAGATTAATGTTGAATAAAGAGATAGATGTGAAAAAGGTGTTATGGTCTCTAACACCAAGGAGGAATATTGTTACCACCATTATTGAAAAAACTAAACATTTGACAACTCTTGAGTTTCATCACCTGGTTAAATCTCTTGTGTTCCATAAATAAACACTAATAGACACATTAAATGAATGTGATGAGAAGGATTTTCTCCCAAAGTTAAAAATAAAAAATAATGAAGGTACCAACACAAGGAATAAGAATAGACATGTACAAGGAACATATAATATCAAAATTAATCAAGGACAAGGTAAATATATGAATTATAATTATTCAACAAGATACAATTATTCAAGAGGATACATAGGAAGAAGAGATGCTTCAGTTATAAGAGGAAAAGGTAAAGCTAGATTTGATAAAAATAAATATTCAATGTTATTATGATCACATGCATGGTCACTTTGATTGGAATGTAGATTAAAAACAAGAAATGAAAATAGAAGTGTTAATTATGCTAATGAGGATGGTGATGCTTCATGTAATGTATTCTTTTCAATGATAATGCTGAAAATAGTCCTAATGAGGTTTGGTATCTAGATTTAGATTGTTTTAATCACATGTCAAGGAATAGTGTGTCATCTTTTATAATGGATATAAATTTTGAAACCAATATCAAACTTGGTGATGATAAATATTTGGAGTTTTTATAAAAATGAACTATGAAGGTGAATACTAAAAAATGTAATAAAAGTATTAATGATGTTTATTACTCCCCAAATTTGAAACATAATTTTTTGATTATTAGATAGCTATGTGAAAATAACTATAAGGTGATTTTTGATGATAAGCAGTGCACGATCTATGATAAGAATCAAGGAAATAAGGTTGTTATAATTGTACCTATGTTTAAAAATAGGATGTTTCCATTGAAGTTTGGAGAGCATAGTAATAACTTGGAAAATTTTTCATATGAAGATAAAATTTGGTTATGGCATAACAGGTATGGACACTTGAATTTTCAAAATTTAAATTTACTAACATCACAAGAATTATTTTATGGTTTTTAAAAGGTTAAAGAGAATAAATAAGTTTGTGAAGGTTGTGTTAAAGGCAAACATGCAAGAGAAAAGTTTCCAAAAGGTAGTGCACAAAGGGCTTATCACCCACTTTAATTGTTTCACTCTACTATTTGTGCTCCTATGCAAACAAAGGGTCTGGGTAAGTCATCACATTTCATTACATTTATTGACGATTATTCAAGAAAGTGTCGGGTTTATTTTTTGAAACAAAAAACTCAAGCATTTGATAGTTTTCAGATATTTAAATCCCTTGTAGAGAATGAAAGTGGTTACAAAATAAAAGTGCTTAAGGACTGACCATGGAGGTGAATTTTGTTCAAAAGATTTTATGAATTATTGTGATTTGGATGGCATAAAAAGGAAACTCACAACTACCTACACTCATCAACAAAATGGTGTGGCTAAAAGGAAGAACTTTACAATGGTTGAAATGGCAAGGAAAATGTTACAAATAAAGGGATTGAACAACTCTTTCTGGGGTGATGTAGTTTTTAAAACAATATATATTCTCAATTGAAGTCTCATTAGTGCACATAAAAATATGAATCCATATGAAGCATGGTATGAAAAGAATCCTAATGTCAAATACTTCAAAGTTTTTGGTTGTTTAGATTATGTTTTTTTGGTGCCCCAAAATGCATGCAATAACATACAACCAACCATGACTATGTGGAGGGAAACATTGGAATGCAGTAAGATTTTTTTTAATTGTGAAACTATGTATTTTTGAAATGGATTTATGTCACATTACCCCTTAATCCACATGGTAAGAGGAAAGCAAATTAAACATTATGAAATCTCTCATTTTCTGAAGAAAATACATGGGAAGGGTATCGCAGAAGTCAATGAGTTGACTACACATTGTGAAAAGTACAATTTAATCAAAAAATCTACTAGATATGTGAAGCATATAGGTGCATGATAGAGGGTGGATTCCTCCAGGCACTTTTCAGCAATGTAAGGTACAACATGCAAGGTGTTACCATGCCTTCGCATCCCACAAGTAGAGGGAAACAATAAAAATTTGAAGTGCAAGGCAGGGGTTCAAGGTCCATGGAGGTGTGGAGTATGAAAATGCATGGTAGAGCTTTTGTCATTGACTGCATGTTGACCAAGTACACCTAACACCATTAATTTCCTCTAGAATTCAAGAAATCAAATTAAAAGTTTAAAAAACATGCACATGATAGTATGGAAGTCCATGGGAGAGAGGAAAATGGTGGGAGGTTGGATTTCTCACGTACATTGCACCAACATTTAGTGCAAAGTGTATTATGTACCCCCACCTCTAGATTTTGCCAAATGAAAGATTAGAGGTGAATGAGCAGGAAAGGATAGGGGAGAGTGCAGGATGATGATGTCATTTCCAAGATAATGTTGTCTCTATCTGGAGTTGCAGCTAATACTCATTCCATTCAGGATGATGAAATGGGCTCATGAGTATGTTATTCTCTTAATGGTTTGATGGAAAATGAGTGTTGTTTTGATTTCTTTGGTTCAATACTTGATACAAATGTGCGTATATTGGGCATCCTATTTCAGGACCAATGTAGTGATATTAGGAGTTGTTCTACCAAACTATAATATCAAGGAAATTATTTATTTGATACAAGGTGATCTAGGTCATGGCCCATACTTGTGCACCATATTGTACAGCTTATAAAATATTAGTGTAGTGAATATGTCCTTTCGAAGGTAGTTTTTCACACCTTTCAACTTTGTTATCTTTATGTGTCCTCATGCAAGTAAAGATATGGGACCTCTCGTGACCAATAAATGGAATAGATTGGAACATTGAGGGCTTAATGATAAGAGTATATTGTGATGAATGTTATTCTACATCTAAGTTTTATTAGGAAAGTGAGGAAGTGGGTCGAATGTAGAGATAATGCAGTATGTTAAAGATTTCCTAAAATAACAAAAATAAAAATAATGGTGGTTTTATGAATTTTTTTTTGGGATAATAAATTCAAATGTGCTAGGGAAATCGAAACTCCTATGAAGGAAACATTAGAAGCCAAAGGGGAATCTATGAAAAGGAACTAAAGTAATTAGGGCAATGAATATTTTTATCTGGTAAATTCTTTGAGATCTACATACATGGTGCAAAAATGAGATAGAATTCTTTGCTAAAGTGTCATGTTAAAATTGGCCAAATTTTTGGAAAAGCTTCAACAAGTTTTCCTGGTAAACCATGTATCTAGAAATGAAATTGCATAAAAATTGATAAATCTAAATTTTTCAAGTCTCAACAAAATTTTTAGAAGAGACCACAAGCTCTCCAAGAAAGATTAATGGCAAAATCAGTATAAAAAAAATGTAATTTCCTTAATTGCACCAAATGCACCATGCTAGAAATTTGAAGAACTCCAAATTATATGGGAAAAGCATAAAGAGCAACATGGTAGAAATGGGAAGTTGAAGTGCACTTTGTACCAACTCAACATGCAATGTGCAAAGTGGTTTTGCAATTCTACATTATACTTGAAAAGGCATAAATTAAAGTTTGGCAGAGTTTGGAGGTTGACTTTCACTTTACACCAACATAATGTGCAAAGTGAACTCCCATCTCTAGATTTGGCTAGTTGTAATGGGAGATTTTAGTGGGAAAAGCACCATGCAAATTGCATTTTGTGTAAATTTGTGTTTGGTGTAAATTTAATTTGGTGCAAATTGCACTTGGTGCGAATTTGCATAAAAGGACCAAGATTCCCCCAAAAGGTAAAAAGTGCAAATAATGATTTAAAAAGGGGAAATATTGAGGAAATTGTGAAAAAGGAAATTTGTCAAAAAGCAAATGTAAATATTAAAAAGTACAAAATGGCAAGTTTGCAAAAAGTAAAAAGTGTAAATAACAAAAGGTGAAAATACAAGTTTAGAGCCAAAAAGTGAAAAGGGTGAAATAAACTTAAGTTATTGTATTTTAATTTCTTGAGCTCATCCATGGGACATAAATTGTAGGTTTTTAAGATCCAAGTGGGCCATTCTAAGGAAGGTTACTAAAGCAGACATGTATCCATAATATCACCAAGCAATTATTACAAGTGCACGAGGTTTTAGCTATTGAAGAATGTGGACTAAGGCATCTCCAAGGCAGTTACACAAGAAAATAAAGTTTATTTGGCTTTTAACCATGAATATTCTTCTTCCATCTTGTGAAAGGGGCATTTCTAGTCAATAAATCAATATGTTTATTGCAAATATCCATCATTTCTTGAAGAGGCAGTTAGAGGGATCTTTTTCTTTGCAAATAAATGAAGATTCTAGGTGTAGTGAAGGTGCTTTTTCCAACTAGAAGCATCTTGGCAGAACTTGAGGGGGTGTTTTGTAACTTTGCAAGTTACAAATATTATTCCTAGATTTGAAGGTTTGAAAATGTATAAATAGAAGGTGTATCTTCTATTCCAAGGTTGTTGGTCATTGTTGGTCTTTATTCTTATCTAAGTATAGGCTTTTTGAAATTTTAGGTTCACTATTATGTGTATATTTTGCCTCTCTTGCTAATGTGGTTGCATCTTCTACAACCATTAGTAAGCTCTGAGAGCACCTCTATGTGTCTCCCTTATCCAACATAGAGTAAATCCACCATGCTTATCCCCATGCTATTATTTTGAAACATTGATGTATGCAAGATTTTCTTTGAAGTTAATAAAAAATACGTGTTGTTCTTTATTGTACTCTATTAATGAAATGCAATGAGATATTTTACATGTTCTACTGATTAGATATCTAGCTTAGTGTTCAATACTTGTTATCATCTTGGGCATAAATATGGGTTCAAAACCCATTTTTCATAGAGATTTGAAAATATTTTGTTGAACACCTCATTAGGGCATCATGGGTTCATAGTTTTAATAGGAGATAGTATTTGAGACTCTATTTTTAGAGCATGTTCTAGGGTTTCATGAATCATTTGGGAATTTGCATTTGTATTAGCACCAATGGATGCAAATTTCTCATTGTAGTTCTTATGGCTTGCATTTTAGTTTTCCTACATCTTTGGAACGAGTGATGTCATGTATATTGAAAGAAACCCTATTATTTGAAAATCACCAGCACACCACACCCCTCTTTTAGAAATTAAATATATTATCCTATCTTACCCTACATTTATAACACATTTTGTATAACATAAGTGTTATTTACCTTGTAGACACATAAGATCTTTAATATTTGAAATGTGCATGTAGTTTTTACTTGAAATCCTAGTGTTGCATTTTTTCATTTAACCCATGTTGTTGAATATTTAATAAAAATGAAGATTGTAGTCATATTTTTATCTGTATTTAGTAGCTTATGTATGACATAAATCATTTGTGCATTTCATGTGATAACCCTTCATGGGTAAGGTTTGTAAACTTGATTGTGGTTTGGTCATATTTCCCCCTTGTGCAATGAATCCCCATGGAGATTTAAGTGTTAAACCCATCCATGTGATTAAGCTACCCTATAGGTCCTCTCACATTGGTTCAAGAAGAGCCAAAAGTAGTAGGTAGCTAACCATACCCTTTGTAGGTGTGTCTCAGTCATTATCTCCTTTTGCTCTATTCTTGATGCCACACCCTCCCCTGACTACATTAACATACTAGTGGGGTTTTCATTTTTGTTTGACATTTTATTCAAGTGTGGAAGGTCAAGTGAAAGAGGTGTATAATTGGGAACCAACAATCTTATGGTACTATTACCAGAGATTAAATTGAAGTCCAAGTCACATGTGTCATTGAGGACTCTTGAAAAGAGCTAAATTCATGGGGTTTTCACCTTGTTAAGTTCTCTATTATTCTACATTAATTTGACTATCATGGTTGTCAACACCATAATAGTCTACTTGGTGATGTGCCAGGATTTGAGGTTTGGAAATTTTAATTATATTGTGTTTACAATAAAGAGTTATTAATATTGCATGTTGGGAAGGTATCTTGTCCCTTTTGAACATAATTCTATAAATTTTAGTGTATTTGCATATTATTTCATGATTAAACTCAAAAAAGTATGTTTTTAACATGTATTGCAACTAGTTTATGAACTTTTATATTCTAGAATTTTAGTTCTATTGGTGACTCCAATTTTATCACCTAGTTTCAAGGAAGATCAGGGCCTATTTTGAATATCTCCATTTCAGCTTTGAGTGTTCTTTATTATTTACAAATATGGAAGGATTGAGATCATCCTTCAAAGGTGATTCATCCCAAATGCTTGTCTCACCTCTAAGTTTGCACCAAAGAATAGGGAGACAAGTTTGGAGGCCTATTGAAGGGCAAAGTTCAGCTATTAAAGACTCTCATGATTTTCAACATTCTGATAGTCTTTAGATATTTTATATTAACTCCCAATTGTTGAGGACTATCATAGCTTTTATACTAATTTTGAAACACATAGCCTTATTTATTTTCTAGCTCCATCTCAACGAATTAAACCCCTTCCCAAGTCTAATCCACCAAGTTCTCCCCATTCACCTCTTCATATCCCTTTTCCATTTTTTCTTGAACTTCAGATTGAACCAATCATGAGGCATATGGACCAAGATGAGAATGCATGTCCTACAATTTGTAATCTCAGATTTAGGCCTATCAATTTTGATGAGGTGGAAGGTTATCCTAATGAGGTCCTAAGTGAAGTTAGGAAATGCCTCCCAAAATTCCAAGGGAACAATGCATTTAATAGTGATCAACACCTAAGGGATTTAAAAAAATCATTAAATATTGTGCGGTTGAGTATGAGGATGTGTGCATTAAGTTATTTGTGAACACACTAGAGGAAGATGCTCATGAATAGTTTAATTCCATTCCCACTAGATGTATTGATTCATGGGAAGAGATCCAAAATATTTTTAGAATTTAGTATGGTGTTAAGATTGATCCAAGGTTCCTCATAGCCAAATTTGAAAATATTAAGAAGAATCTTAATGTGTGTGTGTAGGAATTTAATACATAGTTCAACAAGACCATGATGAAATTGACCTAAAACATTAGGGCCAATGATACAATGTGCTTAATAAAGTATTGTGATGCCTTTAATAAGAAGGTTGCATATTTATTGAGGGAGAAAGATCCTACTGACTTGCGGTTAGGACTCAATATGGCCATCCAAACTGAGAACAATATCAAGGCTATGGGAAAGCCCTTGAACAAGTGGATTAATGTGAAGTTGGTCAATCTATAAAAAAACATAGGCCATGAAGAGAACTAACTTGGAAGAAACTATAAAAAATTTGGCCTCTATTTTCAAAGAAATGTCATATAAGTTTTATAGAGATGAAAATGGGGTCCCTCAAGTGTCTACCAATTTCGAACAAGCTCTAAATCTAAGTCAAGAACAGAGGGGACTTGATTTCAATACTCAATGATAATGATAGGGGAAAGAGGCCTACACATGAAGATAGAATGGATAAAAATAAAAATAGAGGGGATGGAAAGGAAGTGCTTGATCCTTTAAATTCCAAGGTAAATACGGTAAATTCTAATTTGGACATTAAATGGTGTGATAAATTCTTTCTTCCACACCATCCATGTGATACTGTTGAAGAAGTTAATGAAGAGTTTGATGAACCTGAATATACATCATCCAACTATGAGATTTTTATGTTTGATTGTTAAATACCTCAAGATGAATTGACTACCTCCATAGAGTTATGGACTTCTACTACTAACAATCACCTTTAGAGTGGTATCGAATTGGAGAGTGTCCTAAATTTAAACATTGCTTGTGATATTAATGTGGCACAAGCATAAGAATTATTTGTTCATGATTTTCATCTATTATGCTCCATGATTATCAAGAAATATCTCAAGGTTAATCCATTTTTTGAGGATAAAAAAATATTAATTAATGCAATATATACCAAAAAGGTGACTATAACTTGAGAAGTAGGCACATAGGTGTTTCTCCTCAAGACACTACCCCTGCAAATCCAAAGGCAGGGAATACAAGTGTAGTCATATAAAATGTGAAAATGGGTAAATTGAGTGTGGATAATGACACCCAACCCATAGGTCCCTCTTGCTTGCTCTCATGACCCTCATAGGCTTCTTTTCACTGATTCCCAATCATTTTTGGCCTTTCAAACTTGATCCTAGCTCAACTAGACTACTCTTTCCATGACAAATCCATTCCCCCAGCCATTAGCTAAGGATAATAGTACCTAACTTGGACTACAATGTTGATTCCACAAGTTTTTGCTTTGAACTCTCATGTCCAAGTGCATTTCTAGCCCCAATGGTTAGTTCTTCTTAGTTCCCCATCCTTTTCCTTATCATCCTAATGAAAGAACATTCAACCCAAGACCAATAGATCCCTATAAAATGCCATTCAAATATCATTTGAAAAGGGTTGGAAAATATCACTTAGTAAGAAAGAATACAATCAAGACTACTCAAGCAATCTTCCCTATTCTCTACATACATCTAGCCAACATACTTGGAAGCTTATAGAAATCCTTACTAGTCCCTAGCCACCAAAAACACAACTATTTTAGCATTTGCATCTTCATAGAAACTATTACACAAAGCACATCAATTAGGATAACTAAATATGGCTGGATCCCTCTTCAAAGTATTGGTATGTATGCAGTGTGTCCACACAAGGGGTGTGGATACACATTCAATAAATATTACACACACTAACGCTCCCTCTTTCTCAAAGTTAGTTAAAGTAAAAATTAATCTATGGTTTGAAAACAAAATTTTCTCTATAATGAATTTTTTAGACATCTGATAGATGAAACTTCATAGGCAAGGTCACACAGACATAACAAAAAAAGCCTAGAAAGCTCAGGTCTCCTAGATAATAGTGACAAAAGTGGACTATAACACTGGTGCCACTAGTGTCTTATTCTTGTGTTCCCATCCAATCATAAAATGAATCCTATATCCTAAATTGTGATAGTATCCTAGTCCTACATAGTGAATTCTAGATGCTATCTGAACTGTCTCAGATAGTTTCCAACTAAGTCTTATTTTCTATCCCTTATTACTATTTTAAAAAAGGTTAAAATCACAATCAAATTTATAAAATTAGTGGCTTAATTATTGCATATTTATTTACTGATTTTATTAATAAAACCCTTTCATTAAATTAGGAATAATACACCAATATTCCCAAAATAGTTAAATCATTTGGTGAATCGAACATCATTTGTGAATAAAAACCCTAGAAACCCTAGACTAAATTTCCTACTAATTTTTCCCATATTTTTTTGATTTCTTACCTACATAATAAAATAAAAAATTAACATTATATTTTAAAATTTCATAGTAATTTTGAAATAATTTTCTTTCAAACCCTATTTGTCCATACTAGGTCCTAATATTTTCCCAATAATTTTCCAATAACTTTTTGATTTTTTATTAGCATATTAAAATTGAAAATTCATTTCAAAATTAAAAATTCAATAGTAATTTTTAAAAATAATTATTTTTTAAAAACCTGAGTGGCAAATACTAGGTTCTATTAAATAACAAATTTTTCAATAAATTTTTGATTTTTTACTTGCATATTTAACTCAAAAAATCACTTTAAATTTCAAATTTTCATAGTAATTTTCAAAATAACCACCTTTCAAAAATAAAGTTGCATACACTAGGTCCGACTGCTTTTGAGATATCACCTTACAACTAAAATCAGATTACAAAAATGGATCTCACTTATTTACACATATTTCTTGCAAATAATAAGGAGAATATGCTTAGTCTTATCATTATCATGAATGATGAAGTTTACCATATGTTAATACAAAGCTTCATTCTTTTCCTTTCATGCTTACTTTTCATAATAAAGGAAGAAATTACAAAATTTATTGCTAAAAATGCACAAGATTTCAATATTTCTTTTGCATACTCTCTCTCTTACTCATGCGAAATAATTTCCAACTCCATCATGATAAAAACATTAGACATATGATAACACATTTCAGAAAAACTTATGAATTCATGCATAATGTCATGCTCTCTATATCTCATTTTGAAAAAAAAATCAATACTATCTTACAAAACATATTATAAATGTCATAGTACAAATCAATGTTTTTATTCATTAATGCACAATTTCATGCTCTCTACCCCTTGATTTCTATCTATCATATGGAGTGTTCTTTATAATCATATTTATATACATGGTTTATACTTAGATATATATAACTCTTTGGCTAATTTTAAGTATATCCCTATAACTACTAGACATAAGAAAAAACTAGCAGTTATATATATACCTCCTCTCTTAAAATTTAGTTCATCAAGCTTTTATCCCACACCTACTACCAGGTTTACGTCTTTAGTAGATCATGAAGTACATGATATCACTAGCGTTTACAAAGATAGGTAGGTTGATTACACCCATGGTTATAGCTTTGTAACTCAGGTTAACACCCCTTCCAATACAGTTCTATCTCCTCCACCTATTATAGTTCCTCCTCCAATCTATATTTAGCCATAGTCAAGACCTTCACCACCAACATAGATAGTTCATACACTTCCATAGAAGCCTCTTTTATTAAAAAAAGGTTTTGGGATTCTAGATAACTTCTAGCTACAATGTTCACATCTAGTGTAGTATCATTGAGGTCTCATACCTCGACACACAAATCATATGTTCAAATAGCTTTTCCTATGACCAGATGGGTCCCTAAGAGCCCCATAGTTACATCCACTTCTTAGAGTTATAGGGGGATCCCACAGTGAATTTCCACTATAGGTATTTTAGATTACTTACAACATACATAGCTTTCAGAGCCACAGTCTTAACATTTCCATTATACTTTAGGATCATGCATGATCCTTCTTCTTCATAAAAGATAACATGATAGGGAGTCTCTTAAGAGACTCATTGGTTAGTATCATCTCCTCTCAGCTTACTTTTACATAGTCTTCTTATGATTGATTTTACATAGCTCATTATTCAAAATATCAAAAATAATATAATAATTCAAAATCCAAAAACATTAAAATATGTTAAAATACCAAAAAAATTCAAATATATCAAAATACCAAAAACATTCAAATAATTCAAAAACACAAAAACATTTCAATTATATGCATTCTCCATGCTTTACATTTCTACTACCATGTTAGACTTATATTTTATTGTTGTATACTATTATTTATCAATTTATCTACAATACCATGCTTCACATGATCTTTTTGGAGTGTGTGTATTGACATCTAGATCCTTGATTTCTTTACTCTAACCATTAAGGGGGCATCCTACTTCTACGTTTGAGACATATCAATATATATACCTAGTGGTGGCATCTTCTACATGACTACACCATCCATGTTATGTCATTCCTACACTACATAATTTATTTATCATGTTGATGTACATTACTTAATAGCTTACAAATATTAGTCTATCGACACTCACTAGTCTATAACACTTATGTATTTCTTAGCATGTACTCAGTCTTGTACTATATGTCTTGCATAGTTTAAATTCTCACTTTGATTAGTTAGATACGATTATATTTTCCAATATATTATATGCTTTCCTTTCTTACTTTGTGTAGTTATATGTGATTGTATTTCTTAGTTTTTTATTATCTCCTATATGTACCTTAAGATATTTGATAATGTCCTTTGCTTGGACTCTTCTATGTGATTATGGATTTCATGTCAAACTTACTTGTTTTAATTATTTGTGTATGTTGCATTTAAACATGCCATGTATGCTTGCTTTCCAATTTGAGTGGCATGTGCCCATGTCCCTTTTTTGCTTAGTCCCTTGGCCACTCTTGTATGCTTCTTGATTATTACCTTGTATAATTTTTGCTTGATTGCTTTTTGATTTTTTGTAATGCCATGATCCACATCATGAAATCACTTGATTTGTTTGATACCATGATGGGCATCATGTTGCATCCCTCAATGAAAACTAACAACTAACTATACTTTTAGTTCCAATTAAGTCTTTGCACATGTTATTACATTATTATATCTATCTAGGCATACCCTTATTGATCTAATAATATCTCATTACAAATCATGCTATATCTTGAGATACTGATTGATTATCATTGCTATATCATGTACCGGTGTAGCATAACACACTTGAAAGGCTCTTTCTCTTGAGGATAGTCATTGTAGGGTCTTCATTCCTACCGTTAGAAGAGTGGGAAATAAATAGGGGTTTTGTGATAAAGATTAGAGCTCCTAATAGTCAAAAGTTTAGCTTTCAGAACACCTAGAATAACAACCAAATAAAATAGAGCAGGTAGATAGTGAAAATGTTAGAACAGTCATCAGATTTAGCTAAGGACAACAACACTGAGATTGGACTATAAAACTGGTGCCACTAATATCTATTTTTAGCACTCATATCAAAACAATATAAAAATATGAAGCAAGTATAAAAGTAGGTTCAACTATAGTTTTGCACAGTTAGACCAATTTAGAATTAGTAATTTTTAGTACACTTTTGCTTATAGAATCTAGATATAGGGGGCATCATGCATAGCATGATTGATCTCACTTCTAGTTTTAGATATGATAGTTGATATAACTTCCAAATTAGAATCCATATTTTAGACACTAGTGATTAAGGGTAATGTGCATGAAACATTTATTTTCTTTTCATTCCAAGTTCAGTATTACCCAAGCAATCTTGGTAGTTGTGTGCCTTATTGCATCTGTAGGTGGTTGGTATCATTGTAGACTAGCTTTCATACAAGCCTAAATTATACATTTTGAAGTGGCTTTCATATAAGCATAATACACCAGTTTTAGAGTGGCTTTCATACAACCCTAAACTCCATCTTTCATAATGGCTATGAGTGGCCTAGTTTTTAGCGTACATTTGGCTATCCATGCCAACACTATCATATCTCAGTACATTCATGATTTTCATGATCTATCTCATATGACATACATTTTATAATGGCATCATTTCATAGATTCACTTCATAGGGAAATGATGGAGTCAAAGTACTAACTATCCTTTGTATTCTTGAGCCACCTATTCAGAGGGATTGGACACATAGTATAGACATCGATAAATACACGTATGATAACCTAGCTTCAATTAGTAGGTGATGATAGAGCCAAAGGGTTAGCTTTTACATTCTTGAGCCACTTTTTAGAAATTGACCATCCAGTTCTATTCACAATATTACTCTTAGTACCACACACATACAACATCACTCAAAATCATAATAGGTTTTGTATTGGTCCATGTATTTGGTGAGGTGTATTCATTCCTTTTTCTTCCTCTCTCTAACCCAAGTTTTTATCTTCTTATTTTAGATATAGAATATCTAGTAAGAACTAATTTACTCTATGCTTTCTCTTGTAGGTTCATACTTCACATCATGCTCTCTCTATGCACACCCAACATCACATATCTTCACAAGATTTCCCCTTGTAGGTAAGTTTAGTTACACTTTCTATTTTTCCTTTATCCTAGCATTTTACTTTACTGCATCACTAGAATAAATGGGGGGCAAATGTAGTCATATAAAATTTGAAAATTGGTAACTTGAGTGTGGCTAATGACAATCAACTCATATGTCCATTTTCCTTGCTCTCATGACCCTCATAGGCTTATTTTCACTGATTCTCAGTCATCTGTAGCCTTCTAAAATCAATCCCAACTCAACTAGACTGCTCTTTCAAAGATAAGTCCATCCCTTAGGCCTCGTCAGCTAAGGAAAATAGTGCCCAACTTGGAATACAATGGTGGTGCCACTAGTTATTGCTCCTATCCAAGTGTATTTTTATCCTTAACAATCATTTCTTTCTGGTTCCCCATCCTTCTCATTGTTATCATAATGTGATCATATTCAACCCATGACCAATAAATCCCTATAAAATCTCATTCGAAGATAATTTAGAAAGGGTTGATAAATATCACTTAGCAAGAAATAATACAAGTAAGACTACTCAGGTAATATTCCCTATTCTCCACATACAACTAGCTAGCACACTTAAAAGCTTATCAAAATCCTTACACCAATCCCTAACCACCTCAAGCACATCTAGTTTAGAATTTTGCATCTTAATACATACTATTGCATAAAGCACATCAAGTGAGAGAACTACATATGGATTGATCCCTTTTTTGAGTATTGGTATGTAGGCAACATGCCCATACAAGGGGTGTAGATACATGTTTAATGAATCTTACACACACTAACCCCCTGTGCCCCCTCACTCTTTCTCAAATTTGGTTAAAGTATAAATAATTCTAGGGTTTTAAGACAAAATTTTCTCTATAGGGATTTTCAAAAACATCTGGTAGATGAAACTTCACAAGTAGGGTCACATAAAGACAATAAACAAAACCCAAAAAGCTAAAGTTTCCTAGATAATAGTGGCTAAAGTGGACTAAAACATTGGTGCTATTAGTGTCTTATTTTAGTAGTCCTATCTAATCATAAAACAAAGGCTAGATCCTAAATTATGATAATGTCCCAGTCTTGCACAGTGAATTCCAAAATTTGTCTCAGCGATCTCAGATAATTTTTAGCTAAGTCCTATTTTCTATCCCTTATTACTGTTTTTATAAAGGTTAAAATCAAAATAAAATTTATAAAAATTAGTGGTTTAATTATTTCATATTTATTTATTAATTTTATTATTCAGACCCTTTAATTAAATTTACAACAAGCAAAGAAGAAAAGAAATCTACAACAGTCCAAGAAGGTTCCAAGATGGCCCCTATAACTGAAGATGCTAAGCCTAGAAGTGATCCTATTAGAAACAATAGAATGCCTATATTGTCTAACATTCCTAGTGGTGTAAATGAGGTTAAGCAAAATCAACCTTTAAAATTTATTGTCAAAGTTCTAGAACCACTCAAGCCTTCTTCACTTTGGATTTTGAGTGATTTTATCCCAACTAACTCTTCCCTTAAACACACCTCTTCCTCCATATGGTGTGTGTGATATGGCTTAAGTGTTAAGTCAAATAAAGATCACTGCACCACTTATTGAGTTATTGTGAATACCTGAAGATAAGAAGAAGGCCTTTGAATATTTAGAATTTGGTGAGAAGTCAGCGAGAAATGAAGTTGATTTTCCCCAAGCACCCATAGAAGAAGATGAAGAATTAGAAGAGGTTGTAGAAATTTCTCTAGAGGTCTATTTAGGGATGACATTGGTATAAAGTTATCTAAATGTAGATTCATTTTATATGACTCTACTGATCAATGGTCTGATTATTCATAATTACATGTTTGACTTTGGTGTTTCTTACAATGTGATGCCCTTGGATGTCCTCAATAAGCTTGGAGTGAAGATCATGTCAACCTTTGGAAAGTGTTATGCCATGGACTGACGAGAGGTTCCAATTATTGGACAAGTTAAGGGACTAGTTGTGTAGTTAGTAGTTCATCCTAGAAAGCAATTGAACATGGATGTGGATACTTCTATCACATAAATGGGCTACCAACATGAGTGTAAGTGTGTAAAATGGCCTTTTTTATGCCATCATTCCTTTGGATGGTAAGATGGTTAGACTATATAGAGAGATAAAGATGTTTCATGTGATTGAAGATCTGAAGCATGCTCTCAATAAAGTGTAGCACATGGATGTTGACCTGGGCAACTTTGTTAGGAATGTTGATACTAGATAACAACATTTTATTCTTGATGTGGAGCCTAACAAAGAAAATGCACTTTGGAAGATGTGATTTTATGGAGCTTTCTCTAATCTTGGAAATGGAGCTAGGGTTATCTTTTATGCCCCCAATGGTAAATGTTTGATGTTTTTTTCCATATTTATTTTAAGTGAACAAACAATACCACTAAGTATGAGACACTCTTTTTTGGTCTAAGGATTGCCCGTGAATATGGAATCAAATGTTTATTTGTTAAGGGTGATTCTGAGTTGGTGGTAAAGTAAGTCCACAGTGCTTTTGTAACAAAAAATAAATGGTTGAAGTAGTATAAAAATGATATTTGAGACATGTTATAGTTTTTTGATACATTCAATATTTGTTATCATGATAGAAGTTTCAACCAAGAAGCTAATAAACTTGTAGTGCTAGGTGTTCAATTTGACATTGCAGATATGAGCCCTCATAATCAATATCAAGTGGAGGTTCTTGTTAGGCCTTCAATTCCATATAATTTTCATCATTGGTAGGTTTTTGATGATGATGAACAAATTAAAAGGTTTCTAAATTTTGAAGCTGAGTTTCATGATTAACTCATAGACTTGGAATCCATGGTTTAGGTTTGTGACAAGAAAGAGACATTGTATAGGAAGGACATCATTCAATTGAAGACAAACACTATCCCAAGAGGATTGGTAAGTTTAAAAGCATCTTTTGATGGAGCTAATATAATCAAGTCAATAATATCATTCATTTCAAAAGACATAACTGAGTTCAACTTGGGTTATCATGAGAATCCAAGGAAGGTTTAGCTTAGTACTCACTTAAGTGAAACTCATAAGAAAGCTTACATGAAAATACTAAGGAAGTGCTAAGATTACGTACCATGGTCTTATTCTGAGCTAAAAAATATATAGGGAAGACTTGTTCCAGCATGTTGTCCCATTGTAGCCTGATATCAAACCTTTCAAGCAGAAACTGAGTCCCATTAACCCCATCTAGGCTACAAAGATGCAAGATGAGTTAAATAAGATAAGGGATGGTGTTATCATTCAATAAATAAGGTATTCATCATGGTTTGAAAATTTAGTCCCTATATGTAATAATAATGGTGACATCCAGTTATGTGTGTATTTCTAGAATTTGAACAAAGCTTCTTTAATAGATAATTATCCCCTACCCAATATGGAGAACCTAAAGAATCATTGGTTTAGGAATGTTTTCCACATTATATGGCTTCTCAAGTAACAACCAAGTTGTGGTTAAGGAATACAAGAGGTCTAAGACTACATTCACCATTGTATGGGGCACTTATGTCTATATGAGGTTGCCTTTTGGGTTGATGAATGTTAGTGCAATGTTACAACGAGCTATGGATGTTACCTTTGCAAGTATAATTAACTAATTTATTATTGTATATCAAGACAATATCACTATGTACTCTAATATAAGAGACGAGAATTTAAAACCTCGGGTAAAGGTGTTGATCAGGTGCAAAGAGTTCAAATTTTCATTTAATCTCAAGAAGTGTCACTTTGGAGTACAAAAGGCCAAGTTTCTATGACATCTAATGTACAAATAGGTTGTCATGATTGATATTGAGAGGATTGATTCCATTGAAAAAGTGTCTATCCCATAGTCTATGAAAGGAATTTAGTCTTTCTTTGGACAAATTAGCTTTTTAAGGAGGTTTGTGTCTAATTTTGCAAAAACACTTTGCCTATTACTTATATGTTGAAAAAAGAATGGACCATCAAGTGAGAGGAGAAGGATGTGCAAGCATTTAGTGGCATCAAGGGAAATTTAAATTTTGCTCCTATCTTGGCCAGTCTAAATTATACAAGGCCATTCCAAGTATTCTCTTTTGAATAATATAATCATCTTCCTATTATCCTTTTGTAAAATAATGAAGATGATCATGAGTATTCCATAGCTTTATTTAGAAAATATATGCAAGGTCCTAAACTAAAATACACTATTATGGAGAAATAAGCTTTCATCATTTTGAAGGTTGTTAAAACATTTAGGCTGTATATTCTAAGTTCAAAAATTATTAACTTAGATTAACATATACATCAAGAGGTGCAGGTGGGTCAACAAGTTGCAAGAATATGATATGAATATCTAGACTACCAACTTGGTAAGAGGGGTGGGTCTAGCCAAGCTTATGGCTGAGATCAATTTACAATTTATTGAGGTAAACACTACTATTTTTAATGTTGATGATTCTTTAAGTCAATTTCATGTATCTTCATGATATAAGGAAATTATTTACTACTTACAAAATATTAATTGTCCCCCTGACTTGGATAAGAATCAAAGGAAAAGTCACAAATTTGTTTCCCAAAAATACCTTTTGTTTGAAAATAGACTTACATGGAAGAATCTAGATGGGGTTCTCCTAAGATGCATGCTAGAAGAACAAACTAATGTCTTAATTGTAGAATTCCATAGTGGAGTGTGTGGTGGCCATTTTTCAACTAGGATTATAGGTCATAAAATTTTAGGAGCTAGTTATTAGTGGCCATCATTATTTAAGAATGTTGCTCAGATAGTTAGAAGGTGTGAGAAATGTCAGTGCTTTGCTAGGAGGATAAAATATTTAGGTTCTCTTCCCTTATAGCTTGTTATGATTGAAGGTCCATTCAGATAATGGGGAATGGATTTCATTAAAGAAATAATTCATTTGTCAAGCATTGGGCATAGATGGATACTAGTTGTAACTTATTACTTAACCAAATGGTTTAAATCAATCCTTACAAATAGATCCACACACCAGGTAGTCATGGACTTTTTACTAAATCATATTATTTGTAGATTTAGTGTGCCTATTAAGATAATTATTGATAATTCCATGAGATTCAAAGCCAAACCTTTGGTGGAATTGTAAAAAGATTATAGGATTGAACGGACTTATGCTTCTAACTACAATCCTCAAGGCAATGGGCAAGTAGAACCAAGTAATAAGAGTTTGCTCAAGATTATTAGATAAACTTTGGAAGAAAATAAGAAGAGGTGGGGTGAACATCTAAGGTTTGCCTTATGGGTTAATAGGATTATCCCTAAGAGAACTACATATAGAAGCCCTTTTGAGCTTTTTTATGGAGCTGAAGTAGTTTTGCCTATGAGTTAGCAGTTGTCAACCTATTAGCTCATGCATCAACTAGAAGATGATGAACAAATCAACCACTATGAAAATAGTGTTAACCATATTTTTGAGCTTGATGAAATTTGAATACAAGATCATGAAAGACACTTCAAATTCAAAGAGAAGCTAAAGAAAATATTTGATAGAAAGGTCACTCCAAGAATGTTTCAAGTAGGTGATCTAGTTCTACTTTGGGACAATAGACATAAGGAGAATGGTAAGTATGGTAAGATCGATGCCTTATGAATGGGTCCCTATTCCATTGAATATTAGATTAGGGAACACACCTTCTTCTTGTGAGACCTAGATGGTGAAATATTGGAGCTGCTAGTCAATGGTAGACATTTGAAGCACTTCCTTGACTAAGTCCATCTGCAACTATTTACCATATTGTATAGTGTATAGTTTTATGTTTCTATTGTTTCATTACTTTATTTCCCCTCTACATTAGGCCTATTTGTATTATTCCTTTTGATTTTTTTAATCATGTACTCATTCTCAAATCCTCCTAATCTATTTTTGATAAGTATTCCATGTTTTGTTGAGTCTTCATGGGTACTTGTTATGAAATTTTTAAGTGTTGACTCTGTGACCTAATGGATTAGCACCTCGTCTTGTATTTTTTGGTTCTTTGCACACTCATAGGGGGTGTACATCCCCAAGAAAGAGCCCTTATTAGTACCCAAAGATACATGTAGGAACATACAACCAAACATGCCTACATAAAGGGAAACATTTGAATGTAACATCATTTTTTGAAGCGTGCAACTATGTATTTTTGATATGGATTTATGTCATATCATCCTTCAAACCAAGTTAAAAGAGGGAAGCAAATTAAACATTGTCAAATCTCTCATTTTCCAAATAAAATTCATGGGAAGGGTATCATGGACGTCAATGAGTTGACTACACATTATGAAAAGTGTAGACATAGTCAAAAAATCTACCAAATATGTGAAGCATATAGGTGCATGATGGAGGGTGAAGTCTTCATGCACTTTTAACTAATGCAAGGTGAAATGTTTAAGGTGTTTTCATGAATTTTCATCCCATAGGTAGAGGGTAACAACAAAATGAAAAATGCAAGGTAAGGGTTCAAGGTTTATAGAGGTGTGGAGTATGAAAATGCATGATGTTGATTTTGTCATTGATTGTATGTTAACTAAGTGTACTTGCCACCATGGAATTCTATTGGAATCCAATAAATCAAATTAAAATTTAAAAAACATGCAAATGATAGTATGGAAGTCCATGGGAGAGATTTAAACAGTGGGAGATAGGATTTGCCACAAACTTTGTATTAATATTTGGTGTAAAGTGTAATGTGCACCCCCACCTCTAGATTTTACCAAACGAAAGTAGAGGTGAATGAATGGGAAAGGATAGGGATGCATGCAAGATGATGATGCCATTCCCAAGATAATTTTATCATCATTCCATTCAGGATGATGAAATGGATTCATGAGTATGTTATTTTCTTACTAGTTCAATGCAAAATAAGTGTTGTTCTAATTTATTAAAAGGAATTCCTAATACAAATATGCATATACTAGGTAGCCTACTTTGGGACCAATGTAGTGACATTGGGAGTTATCCTGCCAAAATTTAATATCAAGGAAATTATTTATCTAATAGAAGGTGATCTAGGTCATGGCCCATGCCTATCCACCATATTATACATATTATCAAATCTCAGTTCAGTGAATATGTCCTTTGGAGATAGTTTCTCATACCTTTCAAATTTGTTCTCTTTATGTATCCTTATACAAGCAAAGATGCGGTACCTCTCGTGACCAATAAATAGAACATATTAGAGAATTGAGGGCTTAATGATAGGAGTATCTTGTGATGAATGTTCTTCTACATTTTATTTTTTTAGGAAAGTGAGGAAGTGCATTGAATGTATAGATAATGTAATATGTTAAAGATTCCCTGAAATAGTAAAATCAAAATATTGGTGGTTTTATGAACATTCTCTTTAGATATTGAATTTGAAGATGTCAGGGGAAATTAAAACTCTTATGAAGGAAACACTAGAAGCCCAAAGGGGAATGTATGAAAAGGAACTAAAGGAATTAGGGTAATGAAGATTTTTATTTAGTAAATGCATTGAGATCTATATACATGGTGAAAAAATGAGATAGATTACTTTGTTGAAGTGTCATGTAAAAAATGTCTAGTTTTTTAGAAAAGCTTGAACAAGATTTTCTGATGAACCAGGTGTCTGAAAATGATTTTTTTTTAAAAATTAAAAAATCCAAAATTTTAAATTCTCAACAAAAGATGGGGAAGAGACCGTAGCCTCCTCAGGAAAGTTTATTGGTAAACACACTATGAAAAAAAATCAATTTACTAAAATACACCAAATACACCATACAAAATGTTTAAATATCTCTGGATTCCATGGGAAAAACATAAGGAGCAACATGGTGGAAATGGGAAGTTGATGTGTACTTTACACTAACCTAAGGTGCAATGTGAAAAGTGATTTTGCAGTTCTACATTATGCTTGAAAGGGTATAAAATGAAGTTTGGTAGAGATGGGAGGTTGACTTGCCCTTTGCACCAACACAATGTGCAAAGTGCAAAGTACACTCCCATCTCTAGATTTTGCCAGCTACAAAGGGAGACTTCATTGAGAAAATCACTGTATAAATTGCACTTTGTGTAAATTTGCATAGAAAGACCAAGATTCCCCCAAAAGGATAAAAGTTCAAATAATGAATTTATGAATTAAAAAAGGGAAATATGGAGGAAATTATAAAAGATAAAATTTGTCAAAAATCAAATGTACACATTGAAAATTGAAAAAGGGTAAGTTTGTAAAAATTTAAAATTGCAAATTGCAAAAGGTGAAAATAAAAGTTTGGAGCTAAAAATTAAAAAAGGTGAAATAAAGCTAAGTTATTGTATTTTTATTTGCTTTATTGCCCCAAGATATTACATGGGAGAGAAATTATAGGTTTTAAAAATACAGGTACCATTCTAAGGAAGGTCACTCAAGCAACCATGGATTTGAAATATCCCCAATCAATCATTACAAGTGCAGGAGGTTCCAACTATGCAAGAATGTGGTTTGGGGGATATCCAAGGTAGTTACATAAGAATATAGAGTTTATTTAGATTTACACCATGAATATTATTCTTATACTCAAGTAAGGGGCATTTCCAGCTAAAAAATTAAGAATTTGTTTCAAATTTATATTATTTTTGAAGAGGTAGTTAGAGGGATCTTTTTCCTTACAAATACATGAAGATTTTAGGCATACTGAAGTTATTTTTTCCAACTAAGAGCATCTTGTTAGAGTTTGAGGGGGTTTTTTGCACCTTTTCAAGTTGTAACTCTTATTCCCTGTCTTCTATTCAAAGGTTGTTGGTTGTTGTTGGTCTTTGTCCTTCTCTATGTATAGGCTCTTATAAAATTTGGGTCCACTTATGTGTGTGTATTTTGCCTCTTTTTCTAAGGTGGTTGCATCTTGTAAAACTATTAGTAAGATCTGAGATCACCTCTATGTGTCTCCCCTATCCAACATGGAGCAAATCCACCATGCTTGTCCCCATGGTAGCATTTTGAAACATTGATGTATGTAAGATTTTATTTTAAGTTAATGGAAAATACATGTGGTTCTTTATTGTACTTTGTTAATGAAATGCAATGAGTTATTGTACATGTTGTAATAATTGTATATCTAGCTTAGTGTTCACTATTGGTTATCATCTTTGGCATAAATTTGGGTTATAAACCCCTTTTGCTTAAAGATTTGAAATTATTTTGTTAAACACCTCATTAGGACATCTTAGGTTCATAGATTTATTAGAAGAAGGTATTTGAGATTCTAGTTTCATTATATGTTCTAGGGTTTTAGGAATAATTTAGGCATTTGCATTATATTGGAACCAATGGATGGACATTTCTCCTTGTAGTTTTCATGGTTTGCATTTTAGTTTTCCTACATCTTTGTAATGAGTGATGTCATGTATGTTGAAATAAACCCCACTGTTTGAAAATCACCAGCACACCACACCTCTCTTTTACATATTAACTAATTGTCCTACCCTATCTACACTACATTTAGCACACCCTTTACATAACATAAGTGTTATTTTCTTTACAAACACATAAGATCTTACATATTTAAAATATGCTTGTAATTCATGCTTAAAATCCTAGTGTTTCATTTTTCTATTTAACCCCTATTGTTGAATATTTTATAAAAATGAATATTGCAATCATCTTTTCATATGTTTTTAGTAGCTTGTGTATGACATAAAGCATTTATAAATTTTAATGTGATAACCCTTCATTGGTGAGTTGTGAAAACCTGGTTATGTTTTGATCATATTTTCCTCTTATGAAAAGAGTCTCCATGGATATTAAAGTGTAAAACCCCTCCATGTAATCAAGCTACCCTGTAGGTCTTCTCACCTTGCTTCAAGTAGAGCCAAAAGTAGTAGGGAGCTAACCATACCCTTTGTAGGTACTTCTCAGTCATTTTCTCTATTTAGTCAATTCTTGATGTCAAACCCTCCCCCAGTTATAATGACATAGTAGTAAGTTTTTCATCTTCGTTTGCCATTTTCTTCAAGTGTGTAAGGTCGAGTAAAATAGGTGTATAATTGGGAACCAACATGTTCATGTAGCTGATCAAAAAAGGAAGAAATTAGATGTAAAGAGTGAGTCTTAGATTTTTGTTGGGTACAGTGAATAAAAAAATCTTATAGGTTTTATAATCTTATCACTAATAGTGTACTTGTGTCAAGAGATATCATTTTTTATGAAGGATCAGTGTATGGTCATGATAACTATAAAGACAATATTGAGAAGTCTAAATCTATTTTTATTGATGGTCATAATGATGATATTACTAATAAACAAGAGACAAGTACTTCGATGCCAAGTGCAACAAGTCCATTAAGCAGTCCCTCATCTAGTGCATATATTCTAAGAATAGTTCAAGCTTCAAATACATGTCCATTAAATATCCCCTCATCTAGTGCATGTATTTTAAGCACAACTCCAGCTTCAAGTCCTAGATATTTAAGCAAGGTAGAAAACTTGAGTTAAATTTATCAACGTATAAGAAGCCAAACATATGAAGAATGTCCAATAGGTGAGATAGTAAATTATGATTTTATTACTCAAGCTAATTTTAAACCATCATGTTTTGAAGATGCATGTAATAATGATGTTTGGGTACAAGCAATGCAAGAAGAGATAGATTCTATTCACATAAATGATAATTGGGAGCTTACAAAGCTTACTTATGACAAGAAAAATATTGGTACTAAATGGGTTTACAAGACTAAGTACAATAGTGATGGAAGTGTTGAAAGACACAAGGAAAGGTTAGTTGCTAAGGGCTTCACATAGAGGTATGGGATAGATTTTGAAGAGACATTTTCCCCAATTTGAAGACAAGAGACTATTATAATGATCATTTATTTACCAACTCAAAATAAATTCAACATATATCACATGGATGTGAAAGGTGCCTTCTTGAATGGGTACGTAGAAGAGGAAGTCTTTGTAGAAGAGCCACAAGGTTTTGAAGTGCAAGGTAAATAATGCCAAGTATATAAGTTGAAGAAGGCTTTATATGACCTCAAGATGGCACCCAAAGCATGGTATGCAAGGATTAATGGATATTTTCAACAAAATAGATGAAAAAAAATTAAAAGTGAGCCTACTCTTTACTACAAGTAATAAGGTAATGATATCCTTATTATAAATTTATATGTTGATGGTTTATTTTTTATGGACCAAAATTCTAGGATGAAGGTTGAATTCAAAATAACAATGATGAATGAATTTGAAATGAAAGATTTAGGTCTCATGAACTACGTTTTAGGGATGGAGGTTCATCAATGTAAAGATGACATCTTCATTTGTCAAACAAAGTATGAAAATGATATGTTGAAGAAATTCAATCTCCACTCCAAATATTCATGGAGTTATGCTATGTATAGAATATGGTGATGAAAGATTTGATGATATAACTTACAAAATGATTATTAAAATCTTAATGTTTCTAACTCACACAAGACCAAATATTACTTATTCAGTTTCTCTTATATTAAGATATATGTCTGAGTCATTTAAAATTCATATGAAGGAAGCCAAGAGAATTTTGAGGTATGTAAAAGGTACTGTTGGTTTTGGTATTCATTACTATGCTACTTAAAAATTTAAACTTTTTGGTTTTAGTTATTCGAGAGGTAGTTTGCATGATCGAAAGTTAACATCTAGGAATTTCTTTTCAATTGGTTCTAGTTTGGTTATATGGAGTTCAAAGAAGCAATGTTTAGTTGTTCTTTCATCTACAGAAGCAAAAATATATTGCAGTCACTTCAGGGGGTACACAAGCGTTATGACTCTGAAATGTTCTAGAAGAAACTAGGGAGAAATAAATGTGGAATACAGAGTTTTTTTGTGATAATGTTCATGCTATCAAATTAACCAAGAATCTAGTGCATCACAACAAGTCAAAGCATTTTGATTTGAACTATACTTTGATTTGAGATTTGGTTCAAAAGAAAAATGTAAAATTGAAGTATATAAACATACAGGAATAGGTTGCAGATATCTTCACTAAATCGATTGCAGAGTTTAGTTTTTAAAAATTTGAGATCAAATTGTTAGTTAACTCAACATCAAGGGGTAGAATGTTAGTTAATTACTATTGAGTCCTATTTCTACAACAACTTCAATCATGCAAAAAGCCATGCAATTGATTTAATAAGTAATTAATATTTAGATAATCTATGTTTAGAATAATAAAGCCTTAAAAAGGCTAGAAATAATTTTAGTTTATATTTCATGCAAGTTGTTATTTAGATAAATTTAAAATATTTTATTTATTTATTGGAAAAGCATGTTTACATGCAATTCAATAAATATATTGAAATTGATCTTTATTATTATGGAGAATGATTCGAATTATTTGAAGAAGTAATTTTATTTTGGCTATTTTATATTTCTTTTGATTATGCATACTGCATATTTTTTGCTTTGAATCTCTTATTTTTTCTAGTGTTTTCTGGGTAGTGGTTATATATATATATATATATATATATATATATATATATAAAATTTACTTTAAATCTTTTTTTATTCGATTTATTTTTATTATGCTTACAATTATATTAATCAAGTCTAGTTTAATTTGAAATCTTTTATCATTTTTATATTTTATATAATTTTATTATATTTTATTTTTTTTGTCACTTCTGCTAAAAATATAAGATGATTATCATTCAACGTAATTAACGATAATAAAATTCAAGTCTAGTTTAATTTGAAATCTTTTATCATTTTTATATTTTATATAATTTTATTATTTTTTATTTTTTTTTGTCACTTCTGCTAAAAATATAAGATGATTATCATTCAACGTAATTAACGATAATAAAATTCAAGTGAAATAGGAATACCGATTTACAATCTTTCACTAGAAATAAGCTACCTTACTAAAACAAAAAGTTGAACTTACACATTTGGGGCCACAACTAGTATGTTGTATATTTTTATTACACCTTGAACATTCATCGACGGATTGTTTAAAAAAAAAGAAAATGGCCACATCACTGCTGATATTTATACGTCGTTTGCATTTTAGTAGTTTGTTTTATGTTATTGGCTTCATGGTTGTACATGAATTCCAAGTTTCCAATATTGTTTTCATTCTACGGTTCGGAAGATTCTATTTTTGGAGGTCACCATTTGTCTCACCGCTACGTTCAAACGATTCCATTTTCATCGCTGCAATATTAGATAGCTATTCTTCGACGTCTTGGCTTGTGAGTGCAGTAACATCCACCATGGCTTTCTCTTTGCAATCCCCACTTGATGCAACTCATTGTGAAGTTGATCTTCCTGTCATTGACATTTCCCAATTTCCACAAGATGTTGATTTTGAAAGTCAACAACTGAACCATCATCCCTTGGTCGCCACAGTCAGAGAAGCTTGCAAGGAATGGGGATTTTTCCGCCTTGTGAACCATGGAATTCCCCTACATCTTCTGCAAGATGTCCAGTCTGTCGTCCGTGAATTCTTTTCCTTGCCGACTGAATCTAAAGACAGAGCCACAACTACTAATCCAGGGCAGAGTTACTTCCGTCGGCAAGGTGTACTACCGCCTCGTTATGAGACCTTATGTTTTCCGGACTCGCTAAACTCGGAATCCGTGGAACAAACATGTAAAAAGATATGGCCACAGGAAGGAAATAAAAATTTCAGGTATGTTACGGCTAATTGTTTTTCTTTCGTCGAAATTTCATTCATTAAGCTATGCCTTAATCTAGACTTGTTAATTGACAGCGACACGATTGGAAAATACAGCTTATTTCTGTGTGATCTCGTAGAAAAGATAATTAAAATCATTCTTGCTAGCCTGTGCTTGGAAATTAAGGCATTCTACCAGTCTGATTTCCAAGGATGCAAAGCCAACTTTCGTATAAACCACTATTTATCCAATGGAGAATCTATAGGAGAGGAGGCTCTGCTCGCTCATGCTGACGTGGGTTGCGTCACAATTCTATACCAAGATGATATGGGAGGCCTTGAGATCAGATCAGCACAAGGGAAGTGGTTCAACGTTAAACCCCACTCTCAATCATTTATTATTAACCTTGGGGACTCACTGAAGGTGATAAAGTCTTCATTGCCCAGCCCTTGCCATGATATTACTTTATTGGTTACTAAATTAAGCACTAATTGATTGCAGGCATGGACCAACGGCAAGTACCGCAGTGCAGAGCATCGCGTTGTTTATAAGGATTGGAAGGAGCGTATGTCAATTGGCCTTTTCTATCTTTTTCCGGACGACAAAGAAATATGGGCTCCTGTGGAGCTTGTGGATGAGGACAATCCAAGGCGTTACAAACCTTTTATATTTTGTCACTTCAGGGATAGGATACAAAATTATAAAGACGAAGAGAAAACGAAAATCTTACAACAATTCGCTGGCATATAAGAACAATACATAGGATTTCCTCTGGCTTAAAGGCTAAAGTTGATGCTCTTGAATGTTTTCTATCGTTGTCTTTACCACGAGAACATTGAAAATACTTTTGAATTAAGCCCTTTAGGTGTGTTAGAGAATCCTATCCTATATATATATGTAAGTGTTTCACATTTTATTTTGGATTTTAAAAGTTTATTGAATGTGGACTTTGAATAGAATTTTAAAAATGACACTTTGGAATAAACATTGGGCGTATGTGTTCATTATTTATCTATTCTATAAATGAGTTATGGCAACAGATTCACTGGATAATCAATATTTATAATTTTAATATCAGTTTTTTAAAAGGTGATTCTGGTTATATATTTAGATATTAATGATTATTTTTAATGCTTTGTATTGAAACATTTATTTTGTGATTATGGGAGTCACTTATATAATTATTATTTTTCAATTGACAAAACTTTAAATATTGAACTATTTGTTATATGTTAAGATACGCATGTTGATACATATATATTTTATATGATTATGAAATTATAATTTTGTATAAACATCTTATTACTTTACAATATCTTACATTTATTTTTAGCATGATGATTGAACACTTAGATTTTTAATTGCAATCAGTATGCCATAATAGATTGGGATTTTATTTCTTAATTTCATTGATTATTAGGGTAATAGATTAACCTTGTTATACCATATAAGTACCAAGATGAATCTGATTTTTGTGTAGGTAATTAGAAGGTAGAAACAAACACTAATGTTAAGATGAGATGATATTGGACCTACACATTTTCTATTGCGGTGATAATTAAGTCAATGTAGCGCAACATGAGCTCAAAAAAATCTGCCTTACATATAATAAAATACATAACACTTTGATCTCTTGAATATTTGGTGAATTTTAATTAGATACAAATGAATATATTGTATTTTAATGTGAATTAAATTTATTATAACATGATCATTAATAATGAGGAATAAAATAGAAAAAGATACATGTCTCAAGATCACCAATAAGTAAATGTGGTAAAATAGAGAAAGTAGCGCATTAAAGACTAGAATGAAAATGGAAAGGATCTCTATCCAAATAAAAATTTAAAAACTATCATCTTTTAGAGGAGAATCCATAAGTAAAGGTAGGAAAAAATAAATGAGAAAAGGTGACCATAAAGAAAGAAAAATCAAAATCCACAAGTAGGTGAAGAATTGAATAATGTGCATTCCTATTCTCATCCTTAGAAGGGCATAAGTAGACTCGAAGTTGTGACATTTCCAGCAGAAGCAAAAACATGATTAAAAATAACATACTTATTATTGAATGCATGCAAATCCATGCCAAGTAGAGAAAACATAAACTAATGATCTTTTTTTTGGCTTTTATAGATAGAAATAAAACCAATCATAAAGGGACATAATAATAAAATCTATGAAAAGAGAAGGGAAAAATAGTTGGATAAAAAGAACAGTTTGGTAAAATAAAATGTAACAATAAATTGTTATGTAGAAGGTAACATCCAAGAAGCTTAAACTAGATTTTTTATATGTTTAATTACTTGGCTACACATAAATATGTGATAATTATTATTTTATTGATGTTTCCATTTTATTTTTTCCCTTTTATTGAAGGATGATAATTATTTTAAAATTTATTGTTTTTATTTGATTGTTAAAATTTTCCTTTCTGGACTTTCAGATTTTTATAAATAATAGAAGAATTGTTTCATTTTAATTTATATGGTTCTTTTTCTATTTTTTAGGTTTATCTGAGTGAGTTAAATAAGAAGATGAATATAGATTTGTATATGGTATATCTATTAAGGTCATTAGTATTATTAGCTACATAACATAAAGACATCCTCCAAGGCATGAAAGAGGTGATCGAGTCACGAAATTATATATTTTGGGGGTTTTATCTTACATGGGGTGAAATGTATCAACTATAGATAAACGTACTCATTATTATGCATATACTCTATGCATTATCAACACTAGTTATTTTATTATTTGTGGGTTTTAGGGACCAAGTATTAATTGTGACATTTTATAACCTTATATATTTCATATTAGTTTTATGTTGTTTTGATTTTACCATTTTTGACTTGTTTATGATTTAATCAGTTGGGTTATAGTCTATTTTATCCTATTATCCTAACATTAGTGTTATTAACTATTAGACCTATAAAAGACCATTCCTTTTACTCACTTTTTTAATAAGTAATATTAAAATAAAAATGAAAGGATTTCTCAATAAAATATGGAAAAAGAATGTTGGGTTAGAAAATGGTTGGTTATACTTATTCAAAATAAATGGGCTCCATATTAAATAACATTTAATAGGAATCACCCAAAATTAAATCTGATATAGACTTTGATAAAAATAAAAGGATCTCTTCAATGATAAATCCATGTTCCATTGAAAATGATGAATTTTCCCTAAAATGTTTCCCAAACAATTACTTACTCCATTTGAAAAAATGTTTTCTATCATTTTTTAGCTTAGGAGCTAAAATAAACATCTTAGTGCAGCCTCGAGGGTCTACTTACATCCACAAGTCTTCCACAAGATCCATCATATTTGGATCATTTAGCTAAATTAGTTTTAATCTAAAATTTGTGCTAAAAAGAGATGTCTATATTAATTGTATGGGAAATTGGAAAATGGTCAACACCCAAGGCCTTTATAAATAAGTGAAGGATCAAATTTTTATTTAACCAATAATTAAAGGTTAAGAATCTATTAATTTATATAGTAATATTAATAAAAATATCCCTTTTTATTTTATTAGCTAAGGGTAAATGCTTTTATAACCAAAGCTAAGAACTAGAGAGTGTTTTGAAATCCCACCCAAACTTTAACAAGGTATTCATAGTTAGATAAAACAAAAATGGATAATAAAGAACAACATGAAACAAGGAATATAACTTCCTAAGAATCATCAACAATTAAATTTGATATAGACTTTGAAAAAAATAAAATGATCTCCTTAATGATTAATCCATGTGGCACTGACAATTAAATATGATATAGACTTTGATAAAAATAATCCTCTACTCTTTGAGGGAATATATCTCATAACATAACACAAAAAGTGTTAAGGGAAAGACATGGAAGTAGATTCTACATGACGTTATATTATGTTGATTCATATTATACAATAATACATATATCTAGCATTAATATTTATTTAGGAGGGGAATTTCTATCCCTCTAATGCATTTTTTATATTTATATTTATATGATCACCATTTCAAGGTTCACATCAATGAAATTTGTATGTATTTCTATCCACCTCTTTACTTGTCCATCAATGAAAATAAAATTCCTAGGTTTTCTAATGAGATGAAGTCATCCATTGTGTAGAATGGGGACTATTTGTACCATCTAAATTTTATTTTTGTTATATTTTAAGGCATTATTATTTCCCCTTTCAAAATAACACAATGTATCCTTGATACACTACTAAAATATGATATTACATGTCAAGTTATTCAGAGAGTTGGTGAGGATTGAAAAATAAGGAAACATAAAACCTATCCCAACTTGTCTCTGAGGATAAGTAGATTATATTTTTACCCTTTAGTTCAAGCATTGGTAAGACATATGCAATCATTTATTGCTCTTCAAGTTCATGATAATATACAAT
>JARHVA010002835.1:770000-827500 GCA_037957365.1 Torreya grandis
TGAAATATAAAATTATCCAATATTTTCATCTAATTAGACTATGTGGAAGTACATGAAGGTATGAAATTTTAATATAATATAAATATAGACAAATTTAGAATATAAAAGTATCATAGGACACGATTAACATTTTAGGATAGGTATATTGGTAAAAACATTTAAAAATGAATCCCACTTGGTTCATGATTGTGGTAGGCATTGGTCTTATCCTAACATATGCAGATCCCCATATTTTACAAAGACAACTACTTATTTTCACACTATATATCTTCTTTCAGAAGTATCAAAAATATCAATATGTTATCACTTTGTTTTTGTTTCTTCTCTTCCAAGTTAAATTTTAAATTTATTAGTTTACAAATTTACATTTTTGCTATTTTTGTCCATTAATGTAGATTTAAAAATATATATTTTTAGGTAAGTATAAAAATCAAGTTTTGAAAAACTTCTAATCCTTAGTGAATTTGTTTCTCATTATTAAATGTATATCTAAAATATTATTTTACACTAATGAATGGTATATTTCTATAGTACATTAGTTTCACATAATAATTTTAATGGTAAGTACTTGATTTATAAAATATGATTTGAGGGTTTCATATAAACCCTATAATTTAATCATTCCTTAGTTCAATGATCTTATTTTTTTAAATTATGATGATTATGGGAAATGGATATTTATTTTTATTTAATGAATTATATGTAGGCTTATAGTGTTTATATTACATCATGAATAGTTTTGATTCATATGTTGTATTTTTATCTCAAAGTGCATCAGGGTATATTGATTTTATGTACTTTAATTTCCATAGTTGTTAAGAAAATATTTGTCATTTATTATACACTCATTTCATAGTACATATCATAAAATTTAATATTTTGAATTGTAATTTATAAATGTTTCTTTCCATGGTGTATATGATGATATCCTATCCATGGATGGACCTTATTATGTTTTTACATGTAATTTTCCTTATATAGTTGAATGCATTATGATTCTTGATGAGATTAATGTTCTAACAACCTAAATAGGTGAAGTATGAGATAATACTCCTTATTAACAAGTTTTTTTTACATAAAAGTATATTTAATCCCCCCCAACTATCCTTGTAGGATCCAATTTAATAATACTTATGATATAGTGGAGTAGTTTTAAAAATAAAACAATCTAATATATCATAGTTCTATATTTATTTAAATAATTAAAAAAATTAAGTACATTATTAGATATATTATGTAATAAATGGTTTCATATTAATTTTTAACCTAATTATTTATCTTCCCTTGTGAATACATGAGCACCTTATTTCCAATGATATCGAGGGTATGCCTGCAATAGCAATTATAGATCAAAAACTATTTTAATACATTCAAGCCTAAGTAAAGCATTCCAAAGTCTAAATGTTATTGGTGTATAATGGGTTAAGATTGAATATTTTTAACATTTACTTAATTAATCATATATACTTTTATCATATGACTATTTCACCTTAGGATAGAATTATCAAATAATTAAATAATAAATCACAAAGACTCCTAGGAATGACTATATTTGATATATATTTGGTGCCCAAGACTCTTCCAACAATTTTTCAAGTGGTATCTAATGAAGTTAAGTATAAATTTTTTGTTATGAAAACCATGTATTCATTTTATGAATGACATACGTTCTAAATTACATATGCACATCAAACTTTTACATGAGATTTTTATCTATAAGTTTCAAATATATGACATTATATTATTATATTATAAACATGGTGAAACTATATATATTGTTATATCAAACTAACCTAAACCTCTTTAAAATATCATATAACCTTTGTAACCTATTCCTATAGATAAAATTCATCTCTAAATTGAAAATGAATATACTATATGTAATTATTATACTTATAACTAAAATCATGAAACACATGAAATTTACTGACATGATCACATAGATGATAAATTATCCAAAATTATATTTACATCATGTGGACTAGGATTATATCTATATGACATAATCATATTTTGTAAATTATGCAACAATTATAATGTATTACGCAAGACAATGATCAAGCTTTCCCATCATTTGTAATTCATGGCTCTTAGAATTTTTAAGAATAAATATGAATTATTTGTGATCACTTGTTAAAATATGAATCAGAAAACATAAATGTTTAATTATTGATTCATTCAATTTGAAAAAACTATAACTAAATTCAAAATTGTAAAACTAAACAGTAACCAAATAAATCAAATTGAATAAAAATAAAATAAGGATACATTTATTATTTAGTTACATAATACCATCTTAGATTTTAATAACATTATGAAAACAAAGGCATAAGAAATAAGTGATTGTGGCTTAGTATATGCATTTCCATCACATTAGAGAAAAACATACAAGATCAAATCTAAAACAAAGTTAACATTGTTCAAAAGATGGAAACTATAAACATTATCTAGGAAATATTCAGCATAAGGTTAGATAATATAAAGAAATAGCTATTGGGAAAAAACACATAAATTATTTATTACACTCATACATTATATACCATTAAAAATTATCTAGTCCTTTCATTTCATAAATTTAACCTAAAATATTTTTTTACGAACTATCAACACATTCTATTAATAAAAAATAATTATTTATTTATTTATTTTACATTACATTTTATTTGTTATTTATTACAACATTATCTTATTATTATTTATTCTAATGTTATGACTATCAATAACTTATTAATTTCTACATAATATTGGTGCTACATATTCAATGTTCCACTATATATATCATATTTGGATTACTAACCTAAATTTATTGGAATGTCTTACACATTTATTAGTGTTATATGCATATTAACTATTCATTTTATTATTTATATTATCTTATAATGTTATTTATCTATTCATTATAGTGTGTGTTTCATCAAATGATTGAGAACTATGATTTTATGCTTTAAACTACCATATATACTAGTCATACTCACCTACTTCTTACTGTTTAGTGGAGACACATTTCCATTGGAAAATTTTACATTGATTATTCTATGTTATCACTTTATAGTTTGAAAAATACAAACAAAAAAATTGTAGCATAGAAAATAAAAAAAGAAATAATTACTTTATTGTAACCATATGATACATATAATGCTTATATACATGTGTTGTAAAATTATTTATTAATGTTTTCAACATATCATTATCATGGTATACTTTGAATGGATTATGTTTAGGATATAAAATATACATGTGGTTATTTTACACATAAAATACAATAGTGGCATCTTCACACATGTCAGTTTTACACATTGGCATAATTATATCTTACAATTTTCTATGTATCCATACATTACATAGATCATACATATATTGGTATCAATTTCATCTAGAATGTGTGCATTGGTATAAATGAGGTTAATACATAGATAAATATATATTATAGATATTTATTTATACATACACATACATATCACTTTGGAAAAAAAATATTATGACTGAGATTTTGATTGTAATTCATTACAAGACCTAGCCTTATTAGAGATGTATAACCTAAATTTGAGATATATTTTAAATTAAAAATGGGGTGAAAATACCCTCAGGATTCATTGGATTTATTTTATATATATTATGTATACATATCATCTATTGGGACACATTATCCACTAATCTCACCTATAATCATGTCATCTATATCTTATCAAATTTTGGGAATTGCAATAATTTCTACATGATATTAAACTAATATTTAGATGATCATACATATAAAAATATACATATTCATTCCCATTATAATGCAGTCATGAACACAACTAATATAAAACACCTTAAAACACAACCCATTTTTATTTTATTTTTTCTAAGTCTCATATTAATAATTTAAAAATACAAAACCTAATAACTCTTACAAACAATAACCATATCCACATTCAAAAAATTATTAACATAAAATATAAATCCTATTATTCTTATCATGATATGAATTTATATTGATAGTAAGGTTCTTATTATCATTAGGTTGAATTTAGATGACATATCAAATTTCAATGTTAAATAAGGGAGTCTTATCTCATTATGTGCCTTCATATATTTAGATTAGAGAGGTATATAAATTTCATTTATATTTAAATAAACTAAATAAATGGAAAATAACTAAGGATATACCATATTATAATTGTACCATAATTCAAACAATAAATTACCTGAGGAACTTAAGTTAGCCTTTATGATCTTAATTGAAAACGTGCATGTGTAACGTTAGAACAACTGAACACATCCTCCACATGGTTCAATGTTTTTTTAAATTAAACTATATGTTAACTAATTCCATTATTGGATTCATTATATTATAGTTAGAATATTTTTTCTAAGTTATCAATGAAGACCTATTTCATTACCAGTCCATATAACATGATTTTTATTTCAAAGGTGTAACCACATACATTTTATTTTAACTTATAATTTACCTTACCAAGAGTAAAAAAATTATATTTAGTAAGAGAATAAATAATAATTACTATAAATTATTGATTTTATTATAATGTTTTACATATTACCTAAAAATTGGTTATCATTGATTCAACGAATTGGTAATTAGTGGTTAATTAAAATTGAAAAAACTACCATTAAATTTAAACATATAAAACTATAAAGTAACTAAATAAATCAAATTGAATATATAAGGATACATTTATTATTTAGCAACACAATACCATCTTGAATTTTAATAACATTATGAAAACAAAGCCATAACAAGAAAGTTATCATGACTTAATATATGCATCTCCATCATATTATATAATAACATGCAAGATCAAATCTACAACAAAGTTAACAACACTATTAAAAACATGGAAATTATAAATATTACCTAACAGATATTTAGTATAAGGATAGAAAATCTAAGGAAATATCTCTAGAAAAAATAAAGAAAGTACTAATTACATGGAAATATTATATACCTTTAAAACGTATCTATTCCTTTCATTTTATAAATTTAACATACATTAATTATTTGGGAACTATAAACATATTTTACTGATACAAAATATTTTTTTATTTATTTTACATTACATGTTATTTTTTATTTATTACAACATTAGCATATTTTTATTTCTACTAATGTTATTACTATTGATACCTTATTAATTTTTACTTTATACTATTTCTATGTATTCAATGTTACACTATATATATAGCATATTTATATCAGTATGATAAATTTATTGTAATGTTTTACACATTTATTAACCCTAGATTCATATTAACTATCCCATTTTATGAATAAGTTATCCTATATTATTATTTTTATATAAAACACATTATATGTTACATCAAATTATTTGGGACTATGATTTTATGATTTAAACTACTTATATACTAGTCATGCTCACCTACTTCTTGGTGCTTCATGGATGAATCATTCCAATAGAACATTTTTAGATTATTCTATGTTGTTGATTTATAGTATTAAAAATAAAAATAAAAAATTCACACTATACAAAATTAAAAAAATTAAGTGCATTTATCATAGTCATATGATACATATAAATATACCTATGCTAGAGAATGATTTATTTAAAATCCCAACATGTTATTCTCATGTTAAAATTTTAATGGATGATGCGTAGGATATAAAAGTTAATTGTGGCTATTTTACACATAATATGCAAGAATGGCATCTTCACATATGTCAAGCTTACATGGTGACATATTTGTATCTTACAATTTTATATGTATACATATTTTATATAGATCATACATATATTGATATTAATTACACTTGGAGTGTGTGCAATGGTTCTAAATGAGGTTAGTATATGGACAACTATATATAATAAATAGTGATTGATACATACACCTATATATTTCACTTGGAAAAAAAATATTATGACTAAGATTTTGGTTGTATTTCATTACTGAATCTATCCCTATTAAATATGTATCAACTAAACTTGAGACATATTTGAATTTTAAAATGGTGGGAAAATACCCCATGACTCATTCCATTCAATTTATATATCTTATGTATACATATAATTTATTGGGACACATCATACATTAATATCACCTATAATCCTCTCATATACATCTTACTAATTTTTTAGAAGTGCAATAATTCATACATGATGTTACATTGATATTTAAATTATAATACATATCAACACATATATCTTCATGCCCAATGTAACACACTCCCAAACACAACTAGTGTAAAACATCTCAAAATACAACCCATTTTTATTTTTATTTTCCTAAGTATCATATTAATAGTTGTGATATACATAATATATTAATCCTTACATAAAAAACCATGTCATTATTCAAAACATTAATAATGTATTTATGAGACTTAGAAAAAAATGGGTTGTGTTTTGAGGTGTTTTACACTAGTTATGTTTGGGAGTGTGCCATATTCAAATTCAAAACATTAATAATTTATAAGACAACTCATATATTTCTTATTATGATTTAAATTTTTATTGAAAATAATTTTATTATTAGCATTAACTATTATTTTAAAATGTATTTATTAACAAAAAAAAGAATGGATAAACCACATATTAAATTACTAAGTTAAATAAGGGAGTCTTATATCATTACGTGCCTTCATATATTTGGATTAGAGAGGTGTATAAATTTCATTTAAAATTTTAATAACATAAATACATTGAAAATACATAATGAGTTAGTATACTATAATTATACCATATGTGATCCAAAACCAAGATTACCAGTTCAAACAACAATTTAACTAGGGAAGAAAGTTAACTTACCACTTATGAGATTAATTAAAAACATGAAAGTATAAAATTAGAATAATTAAACACATCATCCATATTGTTTAATTTTTTTATAAATTCAATTATATATTAAGAATATCCATTATTATATTCATTATATTATAGATAAACTATTCTCTCCAAGTTTCTGATCAAGACATATTTCATTATTAGTCCATATAATGAAATTTTTATTTCAAATTTTTAAACATATAAAGTTTATTTTACCCTATAATTTACCTTAGAAATATTAAAAACATTAAATTTAATAAGATAATAAATAACATTCACCATAAAGTATTGTGTTTATTATAATGGTTTGTATATTGCAGCGAAGGTTGAATAACTAAATATCAATAGAGCATGAGGTTAGGAAATTGGTGTTTCTCATCAATTTTATTTATAAATTTAGAGGAAATATAAGTTTTAAGTATTATTTCTATGTTTTAAAATTTTAACCTGATTTTATTTTGAATCATACAAAACTAGTGATTAATAAAATATGATATGACTATCATTGGACCTTATTATTCAAGTATATACCCCAAAAATAATAATCATACCATCTAAGGAGAGATTTATAAACCTTATACATTCATAATTGAAAACATGAAAGTTATAAAATTAATTCTATATTTGATGACATCTTTTAGTATAAAAATATATCTTTGATCTATTCAAATCCAATTTGATAGAAAATTATCATATTATTTAAATGTAGATTGTAATAATTCAATACCATTTTCATAAATAAATTAATAATTATGTTTTATAATAACCATAATCCCTAGATCAAAATAAATACTGATTATAAATTGGTAAATACAACACTAAAATATGGAGGGTTATCCTCTCAATATAAAATTGTATAGATTTTTTTTTAATAAAAAGGGGTAAAAACTTTATTAAAACTCAAAACAACAGATTACAAAAGTGCCAAAATCACCCAAAGACCAAAAAAAAAACACCAGCCTCAAACCTCAACTCCAACAACATCTCTAGCAAGAATGGGTTTGAGTTCCTAACGTAAATTACCAGGCAGCTGCTCCCATTCCTCTGTCTTATGGCCCTCATCCACTTCTGATACCCATTTAGCCAAACAATCAGCTACCTTATTCCACTCGCATGGAATGCAAGCAAAGGAAATAGATTCCATGAAAGAACTCACATGTAAAATTTGCTGCACTACCATGGCCAACTGCTAGCTCACATTTGATATCTTCTTCTCCGGGATCAAGTTAATCAGGACATGAGAATCAGCTTCATAGATCACTCTTTGCCACCCTAAAGCATAAGCTCTCCTTAAGGCATATAGAATAGCCAATCCTTCCATCTTATTGACCCTTTTCTCACCCTAATAAGCTGAAAAAATAAAAACCATAGCTCCCAAAAAGTCCCTAGCAATCCGACCAATCCCAGTTGCCCCTATATTTCCCCTGGATGAACCATCTATATTAAGTTTCAAAAGCCCAATAGGGGGAGGTGTTCACTTGCCTAACCATTGAAATTTATGCTGCCCCTGAATACCTCTCCTGACATAGGCCAAGATTAGAGATAAATCCCTTATGCCAAATCAGCCCAACACTTTAGCATCCCCTTTCTTTAGAGGTAGCACAACCTCACTCTTTACTTCAATAGAATCCTGTATCATACCCTTAATTCTAATCCAGACCTGCTGGGATGCCAAATTCTCTCCCTTCAAAATCCTTTGATTCCTTTCTAGCCAAACTTGTCAGAGAAGGAAAATAGGACCAGTGTACCACACATCCTACAAAAAGGAAGTCAAGGAAGGGGTATTGCCCATTCTCGACCAAAAACCAGCCAAAGACATAACATGGATGCACTGACACCTCCATGCATCCCACCATAAGTGTTGTAATAGAAGCGTGAAGGGACGTCAGAAGAAAATGTGAGAGGAGTCTTCCTCCTCTCCATGACAGAGAACACACTTTGAGGGGCCAATAAATCCCTTCTTTTGAATATTTTCCCAAGTCAAACATCTATTCCACACCAAAGTCCATGTGAAACAATTACACTTCAGCCATGAGAAACCATTCCAAACTTTTTTTCATGATTGAACTTCCACTCTATCTTCATACCGATGGGAGATCAACTCCTGATAGCCATAGGACACAGTATATTTCCCCTTGGGGTTAGAGGACCAAGATAACACATTGTTGTCCATGAGAGCACAACATCTACACCTAGACAAGATATTCTATAGATCCACACACTCTGCCTCCAGACTAAGGACTGGCCACTCTTTTGGGGACTTCCATCTGGCAACCGCTACCTACCCTTGAAAGGAAAGGGATTTAAAGTCACACACCCTTATCCATCAATCTTCATGAAACCTCTGGGCCAAAGTACTCATTTGAGGGTATTTGCTAATAATAGGTGGGAAACCATCCCAATAATCATGCCAAAATTGGGCCTCCACCCCACTCTTGCATATCCAAAAAAGACCCCTCTTGATCAACACAGTTCCTTTCTTGAGAGTATCCCAAATCACTGAGCCTTTACCAACAAAGTCATACCTTGGAATATCCCCCTGGGGAATCCCAAAAAATTACTTATGGGACAACACTCTCACCCACAGCCAAAGTAGTACCAGATAGCATAGACTATCGCAATCCCAGCTCACCAAAACTCTTTGGGCTACAAACCGCCTCCCACTTAATCAGGCTCCACTTGGTTGAAGATAAATTCCTAGCCCATAAAAACTATCTTATTAAGGAGTCCAAGTCCTTAACAAATCTCACCGGTGCCACTTGGACCATACACCTGTAGATTGGAAGAGCCTGCACCACTAATTGAATCAGCTAAACTCATCCTACAAAAGATAAACAACGGTGAGTTTAATGATTCACCTTATCCCAAAATTTATCCAAGATCACCCACCATGATTCCTTGGCCAGCCGACCAGATGAAATAGGAATCCTGAGATAAAGCACTAGGAGGCTCCCAATTTGGAACATGAGGATAAGAGCCACTCTATGCTATATGGATGGAGAGTGTTAAAAAAATAATAGATGACTTACCCTCATTAATTAATTGTCCAAATGCAGCAAGGTAAACATCTAGGCTTTTACGTATGCTAGATGCCTCCCTAATGGTGGCCCTACCCATCAAACCCACATCATCCACAAATGGGAGGTGAGATTGGATAGGGAGTTCCCCTCCTCATTGCCAACCCTCAATAACACCATCTTCCACATTTATTCTAATCAATTGGCCCAAAACTTTAGCCAATAGAAGAAACAAGTAGGGGGAAAGAGGGTCACCCTGTCTCAGGACATGAGAAGCACCGAAGAGATTAGAGTGCTTGCCATTGATCAGAACAGAAAAAGAGGTTGAGTCCACACAACTCAAAACCCACCTTATCCATTCCTCAGCAAAACCAAAGGCACTCAAGACCTTCTGAAGGAAGGAATACCAAACTCTATCATAAGCCTTTGACATGTCCAGCTTGATAAACATCACCTTTTCCCTGGACTAGGTCATGGAATGTATAGTCTCATTAGCCACCACCACCCCATCCAAAATCTGTTGGCCCTCAGCAAATCTACCTTGATCCTTAGAGATAAGCACTGCCAACCACCTTTTTAGCCTCTCAGCAATCAACTTAGAAATAATTTTATAGGTGACATTACAAAGAGAAATAGGCTGAAAAAGACTCAACCTATCAGCTCCTACTCCCTTAGGAATGAGAGCCAGGAAGGTGGAATTCAAATCCCAAAGCATCTTCTTGTTCCTCTAGGATTCTTAAAAAACAACCAGAATATCCAATTTAATAATTTCTCAAAATTCTTGGAAGAACTCAATCAGGAAGCCATCAGGACCAGGCACCTTTCCTTTCTGCATCATAAAGACAATCCTCCTTAACTCCTCCATGGATATATCCTTCATCAAATGCTCATTCATATCCATAGTCACCAAAGAGGGAATACAAGACAGGATTTGAGCCTCTTCAACTGAGTCCCTCTGTGCCTCATCCTTGAATAATGAAGCAAAATACTACACTACCTCATTCATGATACCCTACGTAGAAGAAACAATCTCCCCGCTATCCATCACCAAAGAAGTAATCGCCATGCCATGCTACCTATCACGAACCAAGTTGAAGAAGAAGGCTATGTTCTTATCCCCCTCCTACAACCACTCAATCTGAGCCTTTTATTTCCAGAAGATTTCCTCCCTTAGTTCCATTCTTCCAAAGCTTTTAAGGCCCTGGCTTCCTCCCCCAGCTGAACCTCAGTCACTCCCTCATCCCAAATGATTTTGGTAATGTCATTCAACTCCATTTGTGCCTCATTTTTTTTTGGAAAATGTTCCCAGAACTTTGTTTATTCTACCTCTTAAGTTTGTACTTGACAAATTGGAGAAGCTTAACAAAAGTGTACATTGCTATACCTATAGCAAGCTCACCCATCTTCCACCAATCAGCCACACATCCAAACAGGTCCATGTTTCTGATCCACATAAGCTAAAACTTGAAAGGCACTTTTTGAGGCACACAGGCTAATGAAATTACCAGTTTTATGGGCCAGTGGTTTGAGCCCCTCCAATTAAGAATATCTAGGTAGGAAGTCCATGAATCCCCCACCCAATAATAGGAGGTCGTGAATCTATCAATACATTCTGCAATGCACCTGTCCCCTAAACTTATGTTGTTCTAGGTAAATCATCCATTAACAAGCTTGATATCCACTAAATTGAGTGCCACAATATTATCTCTGAGTAGAAGAGAAGAAGGTTCTAGCCTTGCAATACTCCCTCTTTTCTTTGTTAAATCAAGAATAACATGAAAACTCACCTGCAGCAATCCAAGGCAAGTAGGGAAATAACTGACAAAGAAAGTAAATATTTTTCTAAACAAGAAGTTTACCTTGGAAATCTATGGGAGCATAGACATTAGAAAAAAGGACTGATTCACTTGACTCCATACATAAAGCCACCATAGATAAAGAGGATTTAAAAGAAATATAGGAGACAGATTGAATCTTATATGGGTTCCAAAAACAAGCCATGCCTCCCAAAGATCCATGACCCCCAATGCACTGCCATAGACCGTACCTCCATATTTTAAGTGCAATATTCCTCATATCATCCACAAAAACTTTTGTTTCTTGAAGAAAGAGAATATTAGGTACTTGACTTCTAAATAATTCCTTAACAACATTTTTTCTAGGACCACTGTTTAGTCCCCTTACATTCCATGAGATAATGATCATTTCAAAGGAGATAAAAAATGTGAGTCTAAGTTCTTAACCACACCCGACTCTACCAAGGTCTCCCCAATCATCTTAATTCTATCTGTGTCCTTCTTGCAGCCAAATTTTTTACTTTTTTTGACAACCCCTTCCTTCCCTCCTTTTGAAGAATACCTAGGTAAAGAGAAGATTTCCCTTTCTTATCTACTTCAGTCCCCACGGTCCTTACTAGTAGGTACACTTCCTCTCCAATTTGATCTAGACCCCCATTTGTTGCCTCCACCCCCAAAGCCTCTATCTGCCCCTCTACAGCCATGGGTAAGGCTGACTCTTCTTGAAGAACCAAAGGAAGATTAGCAGAATCAATCTCTATTCTTGAACCTCCCATGAGCTGCTTCACACTAATTAACCCCAGATTCACTTCTTATTGACCCAATTCATCCAAGATTTCAAACCTATTGAACGAGTCTTCATCCTTTCACTCCCTAAAAGTTCTCTTCTAGCTTCTGTTATAGCTTCAAGCCTTCACCTACACAAAGCCTTCAACATCCCTACCCTCCTCAACCCCTAACTTCTTCCCTTTATTAATGCTAAGAATGTGGCTAGGAGGCTATTGGGGATGCTACTCCACTGGCTTAGCCTTCAAACATCTACACACTAGGTGTCCATACTCATGGCATAAATGACACTTGAAGGGAAGGGTATCATAGTCCAATTGTTGCACCCAAGAGTATGTACCCGCACTCGTCTCCATCACATCAGGCAATGGCTTGCTCAAATCAATTTCCACACAAATTCTAGCAAATGTCATGACTTTTTAACCTAGAGTCTATGTTGAAGACCCCACTAGCCTTCTAAGCATTAAGGCTAACATCAGAAGAATGTCCTCCTAATAACATTCAATAGGGGGTCTGGGGAGCCTAACCCAAACTGAGACCTGAGTTGGTAGTTCCTCAAAAGGATCAAACCCAACATGCCAAGGTTTAACAAAAAGACCAACCTAATTGTAAAAATAGGGCCCTCCTTCAAAAACCCTTTTATGTTCTACTAGGCATATAAATGTCACCATGAAGTAGTTATTTGCCAATAGCGTGACCTCCATTTCCCCATCTGATTCCCACAATCTCCTAGCCCAACTCTCTATAAATTGAAGAGAAACTCTCAAACCCAAAAATTTGAAATATAATGAGTGCTTAGAGTAATATTCCACATCCTCAGAAATCATATCAAAAGGAATTACCAATTTAGGTTGTTCCTTACATTTCTCCAAGCAGCTATTAATCTTCATGATCCTGGAACCCCTAGGCATACTCCAATCCATATCTCTGGTATTCTGAGAGGAAAATTTCATGCCTAATGTCTTACCTTGCTGTTCCTACCTATTCATGCCCACAGCTACACTGAAACTCTTGCTAGGCATGGTTTTTAAAGACTCCTTCTGAGCCATGAACACACCCCCTTGGTCCTGTGTACTCCTATGATGCCTTTGCTCCTCCCCTCTCCACCCGCTCACCCTTCTAGCTATGCCTATGCACTCCTCCCCACCGCTAAAATGAGCTAGGGCATGGCTGCTCTAGCTTGGCCTCGACCTGCACATGCTTCTCTCCATTTTCTCCCAAAGCCTAAGACTTGATGTAATTAATAAGTATATATTTTTTCCAAAATTGTATAGAATGTTATCAACATACTCTTATTACATTATTGAATTAGAAATATATAATATAATACCACTTAATTACTACAACATTAGTATGATATAACTATTGGATAATATTTTATCCCTTGGATGATATAATTTGATAAAAAAAATTCCAAATGGTTTTAAAAATAAATAGATAATCACTTATCAATTTTCATTCATATTCTTTAATGATATGCTCCATCTTGAACTATATAATAAATATGAATTAAAAAATAAGCATAAAGTATCATGTTACCCTTTAAAATAATATCATACCAATCAATTTATAATTAGGACTATGACCAAATATATCCAATGCATATCTATGAAAATTAATAAATATATCTTTAAAATGTATTCATGTCATACTATAAACATTACATGATAGTAGTTAATTCAAGAATCAATAGTGTACCACTCGAGAAACATTTCCCTCATAAATACTTGAAAAATGCGGTAATTTTTATATGAAATATTTTACCTCAATTTATTTTTTCCAATAGATTTATAACATGGTTAAGACTGAAAATAAAATCCTAATCAGGTTGATGTATTAACTTGTATCCTTCCATAATAAAATATTTTCACACATAATGAATAATAGCTCCAAAATTACTTTAAATAGACTTTATGGTTTGAGAAATATATAATTAAGAATGTTATAAATAGTTATTTTAAATAAGTGACGAGTTTTTAAAACTATAGTTTTTTCTATTTAGGAATAAACTTTAATAGTTCTAGCACCACCCTGTTTGTCGTTGATCTTGAAAGAACCAACAATCTTAATGTCAAATTTAAATTTAGTCATGGTTTCATATTTTTATCTTAACATCACATTTTCATACAACACATTACTTAAATTTTTATCATCATTATCAATCTTATCTCATTTCATAGATTTATGATTAGATTAATTATATATTCATTACAATAGATCTATGCCACACTATAACACTTCTCACATCAATGGATTTCAATTCATTGGTTTATTTATAGTACTTGAGTATCAAACAAATTTATTAGATTACCATTACATTGCCTATTCCCATTACATTCCATTTAAAATTTATATTTAAGTCAACATAGGCTACATTTTTAAACCAAAAAAATATAATGCACAAACTACTCCTCCCTTAATAATAATAGGTCGCTATTAGATAAAAATCCCACCATGTATTTGACCACTAATGGTTTAGACATTAACAACTATGGGGTGAAATACATTGAGCAAAATACATGTTTTCTTAATATATTAAATGTATCACTGTATCACGATCCATAATGTTTCTAAACATGAACATCCATGTTTGATCTATTTTAAATTTAATGATTCAAATGAAGAGATATAAAATATTGAAATTCAAATACACTAAATATATAGATCTAGAAGTCAAATACAAAATATTTAGAGTTTTAAAAAACTATAAAGTAAATGAATATAATAAATGGGACTATAATTATTTAGACATCCATAAAAATTATATCATGTTAATTGTGCATGTTTATTATGACTAAAAAACTAATTGAAGTGACATGCAAACCATGTCACATCTGAGAAATAGAGATTTAAATTATATTAGGACAAATAAGTATGAGGCTAATACGGGTGCATTGTATCCTTGTGTAATGACTATAGCCACATATTATTTGCATTTTCACTTAATTTTTAATTTGGGTCTGTGTAATTATCTGTGAGGGTTTATTGATTAAATTTATGTGCCAATATGTTGTACACAAAATTTGCAAAATGCAATACCCTTATTCCTATGAAATAAACACAATAAAGATAAAATTAAAAAGGGGATAATATGTTTAGTTAAATATCAAAGTAATCCTTATAAAATCCCTACATAATTTGTGTGTTTCATACATAGCCAAAATGGAACTTAAGCTGATTGATGTAGTTCTCACTCCTAGGTTGGTTATGTGAATTGTGATTATTCAACTATATGAATGTAGATATAAAATTGATAAATATGATTGAAAATGGATTCCATTCAATCGTAATAAAATAAGTTTATAATTTTCTTATGGATTTTAAAATTCAACAAAGAATTATTTAGAATAAATAGTGCTCTTTCCTCTTTGTGAAATATAATTTCCAAGTTATTGCTAGATTGATGAAGTTATGTATTGATTGGCCTTGATGTGATTATATAGGATAATATTTGAAATATTTTCAATAAAATAATTTAAAAATGTATGGGATATCCATTCTAAATTTTTTATATTTCAAAAATTGACCATTACAACATGGAGACAAGTATGACCTTGTGGACAAAGCCACATTGTGGCCCTCTCTAACCTAATGTGGAATTGTCTTATATGGAAAAAAACTTGAAAAATATATAATAGGAAATATTATTATGAATAAAGATGAATGATTTTTAAATAAGGATGAATGTATGATATTTTTATATTTTTTAAGACAATAGAGGCTCTTGTTATAGATTACAAGTTAGTGAAATGGGGAAGGACCAAGTAAGGTAAAGATGTTGATTTTAAACATTAACAAACAAATTATGATTAATTATTTATACATTTTCCCCTAATTTATTATAGTGATGAGTTGAATTAAAATAACTAGATTAAAGTAAATGTAAACTTGTGTGTGTGTACACAATTTATCTTTTATCTGAAGATTGATCATGCAAGATGCCTTAATTCAAAATATTTAACAATGTAAATAAAATTAATTACAAACCATACTTTAATGTTGAAAATATGAAACTTGAATATTTAATTTTGAAAAGAGAGCAAGGAATATAAACAACTAAAAGAGTACGAAATATAATTGTCATATAATTTTGAATTAGATAAATTATTTGCCACTTGTTTACACTTGTTTATGTATTTAGAAAAATATTGAACTTGTGGTGAATTGAGAATTATTATGTTTCAATTTTAAAACCATTAAATTATCTTGACCTGGATATATTATATGATCCAAATATCATTTAACTATGTAAAATACTCTATAAAATATTTTAAAGGGGGAACCATCAACCATGGCTTACTAGATGTAAAATTCCACCTTAGATGTTGAGTGCCACTATACTCTAGAATGACCCATTTCAAACATCAATATAAATCAAACTACTATAAATGGATCTAGGTTATATTTGAAACTTTTCAACTTTGAACCTTTTGATCTTTAAAACTTAATAAAAATTTACATTTTAAACATTTGAACTCAAGAAATTGAATTTTTACATGTTGTAACTTGGACATGAATGAATATCATGCCATGTATACTATACTATGTTTATATTGAGTTCCATTTAATCTTTGAAACTATTAAAACCTATAAATATTTGTATTTGTCTATAGTTTTCTACATGTATTTTTAGGAATGAGTGGACATGGATGTAGGGAAAATTTTAGTGGTGATTTTTTATTAATTCAATAATATTCTAGTTTTAGAAATCCACATTTGGTGATTTTATGGGGTATTGGACCATGTGAAATTTCCTAAATTTTTAGGATGAAAGTTAATTTTTAGGGTTGGCTCACTTACTATTTAAAATAGATTACATTGATATAAATGTATTTCTCTAGTTTATTAAAAGTTAATATGGGTACGGAGAAGGAAATTTGAAAGATGAGTTTCGAGCTCTGTAACTTAAAGACCAGTTAGGGCAATCATGCCCTAGCTGCTGGCGTGGTGATTGACGGAGGGTGCGCAGCGATGGAAGGTGAAGCAGGGTAAGTGTGGAGGGTAGTCCAGCACAAAGAGCAGGAGGCAGTTTAAAGGTTGTAGGGGATGGTGACAGGAGAACAGACCAGTTTCAGTAGGGAAAGGAGTTTTAAGGAGGTAGTCAGCAATTTTCCCCAAAGTAAGGATGCCAGCTTCAAAGACTGGTCTGAGACAGGGCAGCATGCTGGTATATAGGGTGCAGGTGTTGTGGGAGGATAAAAAATCTCCAAAAATAATGGTTGTCTGGAACGGTGTGAAGAGCAACCCAAGCTCATTATACCTTATGAAATGATTGCTGAAGATGTGAACTATTTTCCAAACATTCGTTATATTGCAAGTTTCTGGGGCTAAAAGTGTCTCTGCCCTTCTTGGAAAATTGGGCTTGAAGGGTGTGGGAGCCGGAGGGGGAAATGGAAGTAGTGTTGCTGGCCAACAGCTACTTTATGGTCTCTTTCAACTGCCTGGCAGACAGAAACCAGGTTTTCGAGGGAGGCCCATATTTCTACAATCAGGTAGGCCTCTTTATGAAGCCTTGGCATACGGGATTCAATCCCTCTGAGGAGTTGCCTAATAGAGTCCCGGTGTGGGTTAGGCTCCCTCACATACCTATCGAATGTTGTAGGGAGGATGTCTTACAGATGATTGCTATAATGCTCGGGAAGCTGGTGGGATCATCCTCTCAAACCACGGGTAAGAAATTTATGTCTTTTGCTCGTATTTGCATTGAAATTGACTTGAGTAGGCCTATACTAGATGCCATAGAGACGAGTGCAGGAACTTATTCTTGGGTTCAGCAACTAGACTATGAGATGTTGCCCTTTAGATGCCACCTGTGCCATGAATACGGGCATTTGGTTAGAAGATGCCCAAAAGCTAAACATGAAGGACAACAACAAGCCTTCAATCCTCAGGACAAGGTTACTACCTTGGATGACAGGAAAAAGAAAGGTGGGGTAGGTGGGGATAAAGACGTGGAGGGTTTTGTGCAAGTCAAATCATGGAGTAGAAGGAGCAGACATAAGCGTACCTTCAGGGAGAGGCAGGAGGGAGAGACTTTTAACAGGTTTGAGATTTTGGAAGAATTGGGACAACAAGTGATTGCCCCTGGTCTTCCCATTACAGAGCAAATAGACAGTGAAATGGGATTGGATGGTACGGCCTCCTCTTCTTTTGTTAAAAATGCTGAGGTACCCCCCATGCCAATGATTTTGGAGGAGCAAGGAGAAGGACAGGTTATTTTAGAGGCAACTGAGGAGGTGAATCAGGTCTTAGATATGGAGAGGGCACCAACTTCACATCTGGCTACAGGAGGGGAGAAGAAAGGGAAGACGCTTCCTTGTTTGGGTATTCTTCAGAAGGAAAGCAAAAAAGGGGGCATTGATAAAGGAACAAAAGCAGGTAGGAGAAAAGATTTAGAGAAGTTAAAAATAATGGGGGAGAATTTGGTGGAGTCGGGGTCAATCAGGACCTTGGATGAGCACTTCACAAGCCCCATGAAATGATTACAATATCTTGGAATGTGAGGGGATTGAATAGCAACCCTAGACAAAATACTATTCAGGATCTCATTAGGAGTAGACGTCCTGATATTCTCTTTCTATAGGAAACCAAAGTGTCTGTGGATTACATGCTTGACTTAGCTCCAAAACTTTGGAGGCAGGGTCAGTGCCAGTGTATTGGAGCTCATGGGACAGTAGGATGGTTAGCTTGTTTTTGGAATCCTCATAAAGTGTAGCCAGTTGCCTGGATTGTTTTCAGGTCTGTGATCTCCTTGGTTGCAATGTGCACGGAGTCAGGGGAGTATGTTTTATTGTCAAACATATATGCTCCCAATGATTTACAGGGCAAGCAAATGGTGTGGAATAACTTGCAGATGCTCCGTCAAGATTATCCATACCATCCTTGGATCATAGCAGGGGATTTTAATGCGATTCTAGATTTCTCTGAGAAAAGAGGGGGCAACACTCAACTAGAGCCATCTTCTCTTCTGCTCAAGGAAAAGATTTTGGAAATTAATTTAGTGGACATTAAGCCATGCAATGGTAAATTTACCTAGAATAATAGGAGGGTGGGAGATGAATGTATTGTAGAGCATCTTGACAGATTTCTTACCTCCTGCTTTTGGGTGGGGGGGGTGTTGGAATCTGAATTTTGAGATCCTTGATTGGCGTGGGTCGGATCACTGGCCGATTCAGCTAACCATCTCTTCGGCCCAAAGACAGCAGCAACCTCATTTCAAATTTTAGCTTATGTGGCTGAGAGATCAAGAGTTGTTCAATCACATGGTTGATTGGTGGAAGGAGGGTCAGCCAAGGATGGGAACGGCAATGTATGTTTTTGCCAAGCTTCTTCAACATGTGAAATACCAGCTCCAAAGGTGGAACAAGAAGATTTTTGAAAACCTTTTTCAGGAAAAGAAGGCTGCGCAGTAGAAGTTAAATGAGATTACTAGAATAATCAGAGAGTATGGGTTGACGTCGAGTCTTCTGCAGGAAGAGGGGAAGGCATCCCAGGTGCTGGAGGAATGGGAGTTGAGAGAAGAAATATTTTGGAAACAGAAGGCTAGGATCGAGTGGCTGCAAGAAGGTGATAGGAATATAGCATTCTTTTTCAATTCGATCCAAGCGAGGCGTCATGGTAATATGATCTCATCTTTAAGGACGAAAGAAGGTGAGATGGTCTACTCTACTAGTGCCATTTGCCAGGAGGCGGAACAATACTTTAGCTCCCTTTTTCAGGACAATGGGAACCGGGATGAGGTTGCAGAGGAATTAATTTTGTCTAGCATCTCGTCTATTGTTTCTCCTGATATGCGGACATAGTTGATGAAGCCCATTACAATAGATGAGTTGAAAAAGATGGTTTTTATGATGAAAAAAGGCAAAGGTCCTGTCCGGATGGTTTCCCAATTGAATTCTACCAAGAATTTTGGGAGATTGTCAAAGATGACTTACTTGCTATGGTCCATGAGTCCCATGAGAACAAACAGATGTTGTGGGCCCTAAATGCTACATTCCTAGCGCTTATCCCCAAGGAAGAAGGAGCTGATCGTTTTAGCAAGTTCCGACCCATATCTCTTTGTAATGTGATTTACAAAATTATTTCAAAGCTAATTGTTGAAAGATTAAAGGGATGTTTGAAGGGGCTGATATCGGATGAGCAGAGTGGCTTTGTTGAGGACCAGCAGATTTTGGATGGGATTGTGATGGCTATGGAAGCCATCCATTCCATGTCCACGTCAAATGAGAAGGCTATGCTTATGAAACTAGATATGTCTAAAGCATATGACAGGGTGAGGTGGCCTTTTCTTTGGAGAAGTCTGGAAGCTTTTGGTTTTGAGGAGGGCTGGATTAATTGGGTTATGAGTTGTATTACTTCTACTTCTTTCCCGGTTCTGATCAATGGGGAACACTCGAGCTTATTTGGGGCAACTCAAGGTATGCGGCAGGGTGATCCGCTATCGCCCTACTTGTTTCTTCTACTAGCAGAGGGGCTCAGGAGGAGAATGAAGGCTTACACTGGTGAAGGAGTGGTTCAGGGGTGGCGATGGGGGGAAGGGATTCTAGTTCTCTCCCATCTGCAATTCGTTGATGATGTGGCTTTGATGGGACGGGCCACGATTCATGAGGCTATTAATATCCGTAGGTGCCTGGACGACTATCTGGCTACTTCAGGACAGAAGGTCAATGAGGACAAGTCATCCATATTCTTTTTCAACATGCCTCATGCTATTCAGAGGAGAATTGGGAACATTTTGTGGTTTCAGATTGGGAGCTTACCGGTGTTGTATTTGGGAATGCCTATTTCTTCGGGTCGACTGGCCAAGGAATCTTGGCAGGGGATTTTGAACAAATTTAGGACCAAGGTTAGTCATTGGACTCACAGGTGGCTATCCTTCGTCGGTCACATCTAGTTGATCTAGTCCATTGTCCAAGCCTTGCCTATCTACAGGTGTATGTTGCAGATCGCGCCGGCTAGTTTCATTAGAGAGCTCGATGCCATGGCTAGACAGTTCCTGTGGGCTGGTAGTCTGTCTACTACCAAGTGGAGCTTAATCCGATGGGATGTGGTTTGCACTCCTAAGAGGTATGGAGGTTTGGGGCTTAGACAATCCTTGCTTGCGGGGAGGGCTATGGCAGCTAAGTTATACTGGAGATGGTGTAATGAGCAGAGCAAGCCATGGGCTAAAATTTTGACCCATAAGTATTTGCCAGGAGCGTCCCAGGAGGATATCCCCAGGTATGGCTTAATGGGAAAAGGGTCGGTGATTTGGGATACGCTCAAGAAAGGAGTGGCTTTGATTAAGCGTGGCTTATTTTGGATTTGTAACAGTGGGAGGAATGCCAGATTTTGGGAGGACTCTTCGAACGGACATGTTCCTATTGTTTCTCAATATCCACATTTGTCTGTGCTTGCCCAGAGGTTCATGGAGGCGGGTTGGGATAGATTTGGGGACTTTAAAGCCTATGTCACCCAAGATCAGTTGACTTTCATGAATTGGAAGGGCAAGGAGGACTGGCTGATCAATGGGATGGATGCAGAGTGTGCTGACCTGATTTTAATTCTGGATGAGCGCAACTGCAGCACCCTGAGGGGTGAGGATGACCTGGCCTAGTTCCCGAATCCCAGAGGTAAATATACTATCTCTTCAGGCTACCAAGTATTAATTGAGCAGAATTTATCAGTGGACGGAGAGATTCCTTGGTGGCGCAAGGCCTGGAATAGCTTCGGATGGCCGAAGTGTAACTATTTTGTGTGGTCACTGGCTTGGAACCGTTGCCTAACATGGGAAAATATTCAAAAGAGAGGCTTTGCTGGCCCTTCCAAATGTGTCCTGTGTGAGGTAGAGGAAGAGAGCATGCCACACCTTTTTTTCAGATGTTAGTTTACCAGCCATTTGTGGCACTCCTGGTGGGATGTGTGGTGCAGCAGCTGTGTTCATGCTTCTTCCTTGGTGGAGTTTTGGTCGAGGCAGGGGAAGCCGACCTCGGTCTCTCATTTTTTGCTTAACACTTGGTATGTGGGGCCAATTTTCCTCCTCTAGCAGGTTTGGCTAGAAAGGAATCAGAGGATTTTTACTGATATTAAGATTGGAGCGCAGTAGGTGTGGGGTCGCATTCTGAGGATGCTCCAAGAGACTATTCACGCCAAGAGTGCGATTGCACTTCCTATGTCTAAGGAAGATGCTGAGGTGGCTGACAGGTTGGGCCTGCATGGGATTGCGCCTTCCTCAGCTTGTGTTTGAAGGAAGGATGGGGGCAAGAAGCAGATCCAGAGGAGTGGTAGATGGTCGCCCCCACCGATGAATTACCTGAAGATCAATACGGATGGTTCTTCGAGAGGCAACCCGGGCCCGGCTGGGATTGGTGGTATAGGCTGGGATGCTTTGGGAAAGGTTGTCTTCATTTTTTTAACCTTCATGGGGGCACAGACTGTCAACAGGATGGAAGGTATGGCGGTTTTACATGCTTTGTGAAAAGCGTATGAGCTTGGATGGCGCAGGGTGATTTGTGAAGCAAAGTCACAGATTTTGATTGACATGATTGTAGAGAAGAGATTTACGGATGTTAGTTGGCAGCTTTCTGTGATTTTTTAGCAGGTTTTACAGATTAGCTCCCTCATGGAATTGGTGAATTTTGTCCATATTCCAAGGGAGAGGAACGTGGCAGTAGATTGTTTGGCCAAATGGGCCTCTGAGGGAGTCGAAGGAAGCAATGTGGAGGTTTGGGAGCAGTTGCTAGAGATTGTTAGATAGAATTTGGATAGGATTGTGAGGGCAGATAGAGACAATATGGGGACGTGATTGGTTGTACCCTTTGCTTTGTGTTGTGCTGGTTTGGGATTCAGCTTTTATTTGTAAGTTTCTTGGTTTTTCGTGATTAATAGAGTTTTTACCCCTATTTTTATTTTAAAAAAAGTTAATATGGGTACATTCACTTCATATGTTGTTACATCATTTGTATTTATTGTCAATCGTCTACATATCAAGTCAATAATCTACATTTGGTGTCATCATATGCATTTTGGTGTCAATAATTTCCATTTTGTTGTCAATTATTTGTATTTTGGTTTCAATCATCTACATTTTTTTGTAAATCATTTGCATTCACTGACAAGCATCTATATTAGGTGTCAGTCATCAAAATTTAGTGTGAATCATCTACTTTTTTGTATCAATCATTTGCCTTTGTTATGAACTGTCTAAATTTTACTGTCAATTATTTTCATTTGGTTCCATCATCTACATTTTATTATCAATCATATGTATTTTAATATCAATCATCTATATTTTGGTGTCAATCATGTACATTTTGGTGTCAATCATAAGTATTTTGGTATCAATCATCTCTAGTTTTATGTCAACCACCTACATTTTGGTGTCAATCATCTACATTCATTGCCAAATATATATGTTTGGTGTCAATCATTAGCATTTAGTGCCAATCATCTATTTTTTTGTGTCAATCATCTACCTTTGCTTTGAGAATTTGTATTTTAGTGTCAAGCATATGTATTTGTTATAAATCATCTACATTTTTGTGTTTTGATAGTTTATGGATCTATCATGGTGAAGATGATACAATGGGAAGAATCAATACTCTAACACTTTTCTAGCATCAAACACACCATAAAAGAATCAATTTTAAGAATATATGTTCTTATAAATATTTTTTTTGTGTTTATGAATCATTGGTATATTTTGGGAAATAACCATGTGCATTGAAGAGGTAAAATATATAAGTTATGGGGTAAAGGGAAAATTTTCATCAAAAATTACCTAAACTTACATATTTTTATTTATTTTAAAAAATTATACAATTAAAAATATTAATAATCCTAATTTGAGGTCATATTCAAAATTTATGACCCTAGGAATCTTGGAGAGTCAATAATATATTGTAGGCTATTGTCTACAAGTATAATGTTGACTTACCTAGCTTCATAGGGTCTAATGTTTGCATACATCTTTGGATTGTAATGCTCATTTTTTTAAATTGCATAATTTTTTGATAGGAATACAAATATATGTTTATATTTATGTTAGATAATTTTTTTATGCAGAAAACCTTGATTCACCTTGCTCCATTACTTGGTTTACCTACAAAATTAATCACCTTCCAAACTAATTTTCCATAATTTTCAAACTGATTATTCTGAAAAAAACCATGTTCATTTTTTAATTATCCACTATATTTTTACCTGTATGGATGTTGCATGCCCCTATAACATGAAAATTTTGAATCATTATATAATTTGAGGAATTGCATCGTTTCATAAAATCTAAAATTTGGCTCATGATGGTTGAATTTTCAAGACAATTCCATTATGATTCCCCCCTTTTGATATGAGAGACATAGCCTACAAATCACTTATCTCAAAATATAATTGTAAAATATATGAGATATATAACTACATACTCACTTTGAATAATTTAATTTGATTGCATCATAGTATTGAATATAGCATTGAGTTGTATATGAACATCATCAATATGTACATGATACATATCATGGAATCAAATTAATAGTAGATAATAGGATTGAATAATTATGTGAGTCATGTAACCATAGTAATAATAAATAAGCATATAAGTAATGATATACACTAGCACATAATTTATAGATAAGGTCCAATGGTCAAATACAAGGAACATGTAAGTGCCACATAAACATAAAAGTCCAAGGACCACACATACATGGAATAATGATGCCATGCAATCAATAATTTTAACATACAAGTTTAATCAAAATAAAATAAATAAATAGATAAATAAGTTTAAACTAATCATGCAGTAAAGTAAGATACAAACATAATCAAATGAGACTAGTTTACATTATCCATTTGTATCAATGTTAGGGTTATAAAATAACATACTCCTATAACACTTGTATAGTATGAGTGATTATTATTATTATTATTATTATTATTATTATTATTATTATTATTATTATTATTATTATTATTATTATTATTATTATTATTATTATTATTATTTGATAAGTATCTCAACATGGTATAAATTTTATGGAAATATAAAACCTATTAAGTTGGTTAGGGAGAATGAAGATATGGCCCTAGCTTCATAAAATTATTGGGTAATAAGTGAAGACTAACATTGAAACATGTATCACACTAGAATCTATTACAGACATAAATGTATACTAAAAAATTAAAATATGCTATCTATCTAAAATTTAATAAATAATATATATAAACGAGTAAGTTAGCAACAATTGAAAATTATTAGATGTCCTGATTTTGAATTTATTAGGATTTTTTTTTATTTTTTTGAGATTTTGACATACTTTTTTTGTCTATATTTTACCATGCTTGAATTTTTAAAATTTAAAATGAATGAAGGTTTAACATAATATAATAAATTGCGAGGAATTTGCAAAATACTCAACAAGGTGTAAAAGTGTATTAGTGATAAGGACAACATGTGATATGCCCATAATATATGTGTAAAAGATTCATTACAATGTAGTTCAAATGATTAAGATAGATAATAATGTACATTATCCTTAATGGGTAAAATATAAATGTGATCATTTAAGTGTAATGGAATCTATGACATTATAAGTATCCAATAATGACCAAGAATAATAAGTTAAAGCATTTTTAAGGTAGTTGTTATGGATTAATTGGTTTGAAAATTAAGAGAGAAAATGCCCAAAGTGAAAAACAAATTCGGTGACTAGAATCATGCAAGGATTAGGGATATAAAAAATAGTAATGAATTGAAATAAATCAAGTTATGTACAAAGGAAAAATAAAAGTAGCTAATGCTGAGATTGAACCCAATTAGTATATTTGGAGGAAGTAAGAGGTTATGTGCAGTGAAGTATCTCATTAAGATGATGCACATATGTATACTCAAATATAAATGAATGAATTATTATGAATACAATGTTACAAGTATATATCCCTTTGACTCTAAATAAGTATCACTTTTTGTAATATATCATTTTAAATCACTATACATATGCCCATGTAAAATTGTATACTAATGTGTATTAGTAGAAGATGTCAAAACCTATACATATGGTAAATCTTTCTAGAAAACTTATGATGCCTTAGGAGATGAAGATTTCCTTTAATGTTCCATTTTATGCTTAGGTGATTTTACCATGATATGTTAAATAAACTGAATATCCTCATGTGTAATTGTATCATACTCATAATTATATGGATAAACTAATTCTTTAATATGCTCATTCTCAAAAATATATGAAAAAAATAATTACGTAATAATATCATGCTCATAAATATATAGATACACTAATTTTATTATATTATTTAAAATATGTAGATCATTTTCTTGAATGATTTTATAAACTATTGCATTATCATGTTGCTTAATGATTATCCCAGGAAGTTATTTTATAGTACAAGTAAACATGTTTGGTGGTAAATAATATTCATATTAGATTCATTGATGTTTTACCACTTGATTATCACGAATATATTAGAGACATATATGCCATGTATAAGGTAATACTCTGACACATTTTATCCAAAGGTGTCCTAATGGATATCAAATACCCATATGCCTAGTAAAACTAGGAAAAAAGTGTGAAATTTGAGGGGGGGGCTCTTATAAGGGTATTATTATATTACCAAAAGTATATTGTCTATGACCATCAAATTATTTGAAACCTCTAGAAATATTTTGTAAATATTTTATTACATAAAAGACAAAGTAAATGAGTGTTATGATGTAAACATTTGCATTTGATCCACTATCTATCATCACATTATGTATGGATGATGTGGAGTCCAAACTTTTAGAGACCATAGCTTTTGATCTATAGCTTTGTTTAATCTCTCATTTACACCAAAATAACTATTCTAGAATGCTCAATTTAGCCATAAATTATTATGCCCATTGAGGAAGGTTTTTAAAACCTTTTTTAGATAATACAAGACCATCTAAGGATTCAAAAATGTATTTCAATATATTTTTAGGATTTTTCCATTTTTAGAAATAGTGTACTTTTGTACATAGACATGAAATTCAATTAAAATTCATCCATTAGGGTAATTTTAGTGTTTATAGGTGATGTGGATATTTTTAGACCCATTCAAACTTTGATGCAAAAATTTTAATAATATTAGTTGACAAAAACCTCTAAAAATTATGCATGTCAGTTATCTTTAAGATTTTTAGGTAGATTTTGATTTAATTATATTTTTTAATCATTCATGAAAAATATAATTTAGATTTAATTTTTATTTAAATAATCCTATGTAAATATTTTATTCTTTTAATGAGAATCAGTAGAGCTTTTGCTTTCATGCACATTTTATTCATTGATTATTTTTTCCTAGTTAGTCTATGTTTTCATGAATGTTTAACATATACTTTAATAAATAGTCCATGCACGCATCAATCATTAACAATAATTTCAATGTCATCAAATGTAGTCATATTTTGTTATTCTTGATTTCTTATAATTGTATCAATTGTATTATCAATTGGATTTCCATAGGTATAAGGATAAGGAAGGGAATTATATGCATAATGTATTTCATAATTATCCTTGCTATTTACCTCATTATTTGGAAAAGGAACTTTGTAAATTTTTAACTTTACATATCATTCACTTATGGCTTAGCCTCTTTAGTAGGTGTACTAATTACAACAATGATCTATTCAATAAATCCTTAAATCTTGTAATTAAACTTTAAACATTTTTTTGTATAATGCTAAATACAACTATTGTAGTCATAATATAAATTATCATAAAAAAATAGATTGTTTTCTATAAATTTCTACATTCATTGGTGGAGGAAGAGTTATTCAATTTAATTCAAGTATCTTTTACAACAATACATAAAGAAGTGATGATAACCTTGATAATTTCCTCGATGGATATTTTGTGTTGGTTTTAAGATAGCATTAACTATAATTTTAGATTCATTCTTGATTTCATTCGGTTTGATCTTATAATTTACCTTGATTTTAAATTTTAAATTTAAATTAGATGGAGAAGTTGAAGTATACTTAATATTTTTCAAAGTGGGAAACTTGACCTCATTCCTTTTTAATGTATGGCATAGTTTAGTGAAAGATTTAAACATATCAAACATAATTGACTCTTGAAGTAGGGATAAAAAACTATGATCAATGCTAGATTAGAGATCATTATTATCCATTTTATTTCATTTTATTTTTTTAATAGTCTTATATCTTATCACATATTCACTAATTATTTTACTATACCTTGTTTGAGATTTGAAATTTTAACATATGATAATTTTTTACCAATGATGATAGAAAGGTGTATTAAAAACTAATTTTTCAAAGGGTTAAATGCATTTATTATTTAATGTGGAAGATCATAAAACCATTTAAGATCCTATTATTTCAACGATATTTGTTAATAATTTATGTATTATTTGTATATCCTAGATAACATGCATGGAGTGAATGTAATTGTTATTCTAGATCACCTTTGGAATTATATAAAGTCATCTTAGGAGCCACAAAACCAACTGTTAATGGATAAGCTAAAATGTTTTCAAATAAACAATTATGTAACAGAGTAAATGACTCCACAAAAGGGATAAAATTAGATACAATTATCTCAATTCTAGATAATGTGGCTTGTAATGCAAGGATTGCATGCTGAAGTGTAGAATTTTGAGAGGTAATTGAATGAATATAAGTAACATTAGGATGCATAGGCATAGATAAATATTGGAGACTAAGTGATGTTGCCAAGCAAAAATATTATGCTATAACAATATAAATAGGAATATTTAGAATGGTATAAGTAATAAAATTGGACAAACTACCTTAAGATCCTTACTTTTGTTCATATTTAATAACATATAAAAATAAGTCAACATTTACTTCATTTTCATGAAGATGTTGATTAATGAGGTTGAAATAGGGATCCCTATATGATATTTTTCGTGTTTCTAAGTTAATAAAGTCTCTTTTTATATATTACAAGTGAAATTTTTATAAAAGTGAAATATTTTTGTGTATATAAATCAATAAATTGCACCCTAATATCAAAATAAAGAGCATCAAAGTTGGATTTATCTAATGTGACAAGAAAATCATTGTGATTAAACTCAAAGTTAAGAATATGTAATCATTGTGTTTTATACTTATATTCAAGGTTGAAGGTAGTTTTTATTTTAGTGTTGGGAATTTTAAAAAAAATAATAATTACATCCTAGGACAAAAATAAATCAAAACAAGTAATGTTTTAAAAATAACATGTTCACTAGAATGTTTAATCTATTTTTAATTAAATGAATCAAACTAATAGATCTAAACTATGTAAACTGAAATACATGAAACATACAAATATATAAGTAAAATAGATAATTTATATAATTTTATAGAATTACATATTATCTAAAAAAATTAATTAGGCCTATAGATAAGAAAACCTTCATAAAAAAAATATTATGTTGACTATCTAAGGTGACTATGACTAGAAAATAGTTGAAGAGACCTAAAAAATGTGAAAATAAAAGAGAATTCTTTTATATGTATATAATCAAAAAAATTCACCCTGATATAGAAACAAGGGGCGTCAATGTCGTATTTATCCAAGGTGACAAGACAATCTCTTCAGTGTTAGATTAAACCCAAGGTTGAAGAAGATTTAATCATTATGTGTCATATTTATATCCAAGGTTGAAGGTAGTTTTTATTTAAGTGTTATAAATTTATTTATAAAACGAATCATATCTTTGGAAAAAAACAAATCAAACCAGATGTAATGTTCTAAAAATAATGTGTTCACTAGAATGTTTGATCTATTTTGAATTGAATGATTCAAACTAATAGATCTAAACTATTTAAATTGAAAAACATAATTTATATAATTATCTATAATTAAAAATTCAATTAAAATTAAAATGGGCCTATAGATATGAAAACCTTCATAATATAATAGGTTGATTGTGTAGGGTGACTATAACTAGAAACTAGTTAAAGAGACCTAAAAAATGTGTTGAATATATAAATAAAGATTAAAAGCATGTTGGGACAATTTTGCATTAGAATTATAGGGATGCATATGATTACTATGGTTGCATTCTACTTGATGGTAAAACTTATTTTTTAATCTATGTTTGTGTGACTGTTTGTGAGGATTTACTGATTAGTTATGTATGCCAATATGTAGTGTAAAGAACATTAAAAAATTTAAAAAAATTACTCATACAAAATAAATAAAATAGATATCAAATTAAAAATGGGGGAATAGGGTTAGGGGAATATCTTATCTATCTTTATAAAATCATGTGTATTATGAGTGCTACATAGATATACCAAATGAGTCTTAGGCAAACGAATTTATCCCTCCTAGTGCGATTGTGTGATATGTGATTATTAAATTATATGAACGTATCTAGAAGACTGACTAAAATTATTGAAAATGGATGCCCTTTACAACCATTAAAATATATTTAGATTTGTCCTATGACTATTAGAATTCAACAAAACTTTAATTAAAATAAATAGCGTTTTTTATTATGTATTAGAATTTACAAGTTATTACTATATTGATCAGATTATTTACTAAGTGAATTTGATGTGATTATATAAGAAAATATTTATAATATTATACATATCCTAAATTATAAAAGGCATCAAATATTGATTTTGAAACATATCCATTTCATAAATTAATTGTTGGAGTGCAGGGGATAAGGCCACATTATGACCATGTCCAACATAGAGCAAAATTATCCCAAAAAGATATAGAATAATTTAAAATATTTAACTAGAAAATATAGATTGAATAAGGATGAATTGAGTTAAAATATTGATTCTTATTTCATATTTTTAGTGTTTGCAAGATAATAATAGAACTCATTTTAGATTAAAAATTAGCTAGATGGAAAAGCACCAAGGTAATGATGTCATGTTTAAATATTTTCAATCACTTAATGATTAATTTTATGTGTATACACTCCATGATAATCAAAATAAGGTTCATCGTGTCTAATTAATAAATATTCTAAGTATATTTAACCAAATTCATGTTTTTGGTGTTGGTTCTAAGTTGTACACCTCTTGCACTTAACCGTACACACTTTAAGAATATGTTAAATAGAGATTGTAAACTTGGTTTATTTCATTATAATTGGGTAATATTTTAACATCAAAATGGAATAAACATAGACAATGACTAGAAGATACTAACTGAGGGTATGGTTAACTCCCTTCCACTTTTGGCTCTGCTTGAACCAAGGTGAAAGGACCTAAGGGGTAACTTTCTCATATGAAGGGATACTATAGTTCAATCTCCATGGGGATTATTGGTACACACAAACACAAATCTAACTAGATCATAAGCAAGTGTTTATAATCAATTTAGGAAGAGTTGTCACATGGGTTGGGTAAATGCTTTATGTCAGACACAAGATACTAAAGATAGATGGGGATGTCATTGGAAAATTCATTTCTAAATAAATTTTCAATAACTAAGGACCAAATGGGAGATTTCAATGATGGGTCTTAAAGAATAAAATAAATATACATTTTAGATATGAAGTATTTAAGCATACATAAGCAAATAATGCTCAGAATAGTTAATAGGGTGTATTATTTGTAAGGTAGGGAAGGTAGGATGAGTTAGGTAAATATAAAGAGTGGTGTGATGGATTTCAAATATGATAATCTCTTTCCATAGGCATGTTATCATTCATTTGAAAAAATGTATAAGACTAAAAGATAAGCTAAGGAAACTATCATGAATTATTTGCATCCATTGGGGCCAATACAATACAAATATTTAGATGATTCTTGAAACCCCAGAGCATAAACTACATGTAGATATTCAAATTATTTTTCCTATCAAATCCATAAACCCAAGATTCCCTTAAAAGTTTATCAACAACACATTTTCAAATCACACTATAGAGAGGAATTTGTAAACTAGATATGTGCCTGAAATAACTACCATTGATAAGCATAAAAATAAATACCCAATCAATAGAGCATGTAAAATATGTTATTATATTTCAATGATGAGATAAAGTAGAAATCATAGTTATTTTCCATTAACTTGTAAACAATTCTTACATAGATATTGTGTTCATAATGTTACCATAGGGAAAAGCATGTGAGTTTTCTCTTAAATAGGGGAGACATCTACATGTTCTTAGATCTTGCTAATAGGTTTACAATTGTAACCGCCTTAGAAAGAGATATAAATACACATAGTAAGGCTCCTAAAATTTTGAAAGAACATAAGACCTAAGCAAACCAACAGCAAACTTTGAAAAGAGGACAAGCCCTATTTTTATACAACACACTCACCAAGAATATTCCTCTAAGATGATCCAGTTAGAAGATACCCTTGATGATGTAATAAATCTCATGATTTACAACAAAATTGTTTTGGTAACTATGTATCCTTATCTTCTTGTGTAACCACTTGGCCATGCTTTCTTATTAATCATTTGAAAATATTGAAACTTATGTATAGCTACCCTTCTTGTACATGCCAAATAACATTCCTTTCTCTATCATGATTTCATTGGAATACTCTAGCTGTGATGGAGGTAATGCAAGATCCATGGCTATTTGTAAAATATTCTTGGAACAACGCGCCTTGGTCTCACAACCTTTACAACATTTTTCTTCCATGGAGGTCTTCAAAATAAGCCAAATATTTGTAAAATGAAAATATTGGTTTATTTTTACCTTTTTCTTTCTTTTTGAGTCCAACATGCCTTTTTCACATTTTATATTTTGCCTTTAACCTTTTAGGGTTGTTGCCAAACTTTATAATGCTTAAGTACAATTTTACTCCATTTTACCTTATGTTGGAATTTAATCCTCTTTTACAATTTTTCACCTCCTTTACCTGGTAGGATTTCATATCCAAACCATAAGATTGTAAGTTGTTATAAATTTAGCGATCAGTTGCACATTGGTAATTTACAATATCTCAACTTACAATCTAGAGTTGTAGTTCTACCCAAAAGTTTTGTCATGGACTTGGTGAGTTTAAATTCAATTTGAAAATTTCAAAAGTTAAAAGGTGCATTTCACATTGAATGTTCCACTTCTACCTTTGACCTTATGTTGACTAGTAGGTGGTAGACATTTGATTACAATTTGCAAAATGCAAAATTGCATCTTCCTCTAAAATCTCTATGGACCTCCCTTCACTGGTTCTTGAATTTATTCCAACTTGGTTGAAGGTTCATATATAAAAACAAGGAAATGGTTTCTAATCATTGTTATGGTCACTAATAACATGCATTTGTTGCCTCCACTGAGAGAACAAGAAGGTCTATTTACTTATGGCCACAAATCAAATTTTGTTAGCTTGTCTTCAATGACCTAATTTGGATCCAGACTTTGAAACATCTCTTTATCCTAACATATAATTCCAAGTTTTCTTGAATAATAAGCAACTTCAAAATGGAAAAAAATTAGGGAAAATAGCCTACGTATTGATTTGAATCCTTAGGATGTGAAAAAGTATATGAATTTCATGTTGTTGGATGTCCTTCACCAAAAATTAATGATAATGTTGTACTCTTTCCTACACCATTTGTACCAAGAAAACCAAAGCATTCCCCTCCTCAAATAGAAAAACATAAGGACTGAACTATAATTTTATGTCTATTTTTGACCTTTTAAATATACCATTTAATACACTTTTTCTTCCTTTTGTCTACTTTTAGATTTAATAATATCTATGTTTTCTATGTTGAGTTTTGTGGCATCATTAAACTTCCTCCATTTAGCCAATGTGGCCTTTCCTAGATTTTCCTTTTGTGGGGATTCCTTATTTTCAAATATGATCATATTCATGAAAATATCCATCACAATGAAAATTACACATAGAGATCTAGTACTAATTAATGAGTTTAATAAGTCGATAAAGGAAAGCTCCTTAATAATTTTGTGTTTTCTTCAATTTGAAAGTTTTTCCCTGCTTGTAGCCTTTAGGAAAATTGATTATCTCAGATCTCATGCTTCTACACCTTTTGATCCATCATTAAAATGATATTTAGAGTCCTCATCCCACACAATGATTATTGGTAGTCTCATTCATTTTCCCTCATTGAATTTATCCATAAATTCTTCCCACTATTCAAGTCTTATAGATTTTATTGTCTTGATTAGCAAAAGTGATTGATCTTCTCAAAATTATAGATTCATTATATCCTTCCATAAATCTATAGTATGAAACAAAGGTGTTTATAAGTTGTCTAGATCGAAAGTGGACGTTGGTTTATATTCACACAGGGAGTCACTATCACTCTCAATTCCTTTAAACTACTTGAGCCATCTGACATGATCCTACATAAACAACTAGATCCTTCCTTTGCGCATAATATCATATCTTAACTAGTTAAAGTTATGTTGCATTTTCCTAACTGGATGTTTTAGTCATTGAATATGTTTTTTTAAGTCCATGGGCCTCTGGAATTGATCTATATTTTATAATTTATAATATTACAAATATGTGTTTTGATTTGAAATTTTTGCTCCACATTAAACTCTTCTACTTTAACTAGCAAGATTGGGATAGTTAACCACACGTTTTGATTTCATAATATGCTAAATTATATTTTGACTTATTATCTCTACCATGGACATTCATGATTTTTGAAACCTGGGAGACATATTGTAACTTTGCAAGATGTAAAGTTGAAATTGCTCTCAAAATCTCCACCAACCTCTATGCTGACTAATCCTTCCCATGGTTTTTATTTTCTCCTTGTTTTAAAATTCTTACCTATTTGTGCCTCCATATGGGATACTTTTATGTGATTCTTAAAACTCCATCATTTGACTTGTTATCCCCGCCTCATAGCTACGAACTTGGAGATGCATGTTTTGGAGAATGATTTAAACTTTATAAATTGAGAGATATTATTTTGCACCTAACATTTACACCTACACCCTAATTCTATATAGGTCCATGCATTCCCAATGGATTTCAAAGGCTCATGATCAATTTGCAATTTGCAAGTCTAAAACTTGGTCTTTTACTTGTCTTTTTTGCTCATCATTACTACCAGACTTTGGGGCTCCATTTTCAATTTGCATACTTAAAACTTTCTTTTTGAATTCAAAACTCCACTGACCTCCCATGTCTTTCCCAATCCTTATCATTTTAAAACATTATTTTATTTGTTTGACTTTTCCACGTGGAATGTCATTTATGGCATGGGTTGCCTTTTCAACTAGATTGCATTTTTAAGATTGGTTTTTTATTTTGTTATGCTACCATTTGAAAACATTCCTACCATGCCCCTTCATTATCCTTTCCCACAGGATTTGGAGCTAGGCATGTAATTTGCACATTGGTGAATATGCAAAGTTGCATTTACATTAAAAATTTCTTCCATGGAAGGGTCTTTGCTTTAAATTCATTTGAAACTTTGATTTTTTATACCTCACATTTCCATGTGATGTTAAAATAACTAGTGTGGGTTTAAAAATTTCCATGCCACTTTTAACCTTCCATGTGTAAAATGAAGACCAAATAAATTCCCTCTGAAATATTAGAAAAATTGAGTGGGACTATGTATTTACATGGCCTTTTCAAACTCAAGCTACATCTAATTATGAATCTCCACATGGACTGGCATTCTAAAACCTACCCTTTGATTTTCAACTATGGGTTTGGGAGTTCTATATGCAATTTACATCTTGAATTTTTGAGATTTCCATTTTGCACATTGTATCTCCACCATATAAAATTGTGGATGTTTTTGCCCCAAATGCAATTTACAATAATGTAAACATGTATTTAACATTATAAATTATACCACTTTAAATATTTTTGAAGACATAAAACATCATACTCAACATTCTTTATCTTCGTGGCCTAACATTTTTACCATGGACCCTACAATGTAACTTAAAACACAAAAAATGTTAAATGTTAGTTGGAATTAGGATTACACAGGGTTTTCATAAGACAAGAATGGGATTTTCATGACTTGACTATAGAAGCAAAGTTTCATAACCTAGGTACACATTTATAGATTGCAAGAAACAATTGAATATTCAAGCATTAATATTTTAGAAAAGGGCACAAATTATTAAGTGCAAGTTTGGGCACTAAAAATGGCTCTCACTTGGGGATTTACACCCCCTAAAGATGTGCAAAGAACCATAGAAAACAAGACCAAGTGCCAATATATTGAGACATGTAGGAAAAAAATTGATAAATTCATAACAAACACCTATAAAAACTCAACCAAATAAAGATAGATTAACAAAAATAGATTAGGAAGATTTGAAAATGAACACAAAATAAAAACACAACAAAAGGAAATGTACAAACAAGGCCCAACACACAGGGGAAATGAAATAATAAAACTACATATTATAAATTATTGTACATAGTCATGGACTTAATCTAGGAAATGTTTCAGATGTCTACCATTAGTTGGTATCTCTAGTATCTGACCATCCCTTAAATTATTTAACTTTTCTAGTAGTTTGGTGGCCAAGATGAGGCCAATAGATATCTACTTTGGCTTGAAAGGTTTATTACTAGGCTGTAATGGGATGATGTGTTGAAACAAATCCTCTCTACATGATTTTAGTTTTAGATAAGACCATGCCAAGCAATCTTGGTACTTCTTCAATAGCTATAAGTAGAATTGTTTTCCTCTTGCACTTAAGTGAATACCAAGAAAGAGTGCATCATACTTAGAAAAATTGTTATTGTACTCAAAGGATAGATTGAAATAAAATTGAAAATATTTATCATTAGGGGCATTGAAATCAAATCTAGTTCAATTTCTAAGATTGGAGAAAGCCCCCATCAAAAGACATTCTCCAAACATCACTTTCCTTACCAAACCTACCATGAAGAATAGATGGTTTTTCAATAACATCCACATTCCAAATGAAGATACCCAACTTCACATATGTGTACAACACCTAATTTAGAGACTGTTTATGATATTCAAGTACATGTAGCATCTTGTTCTCTCTATGATGTTTGACTATCTTACCCTCCAAATGAATGGTGTACTATGAAAGGTCTATTTTCACACTTCCACCAATTTTAGAAGCCCATTTTCATAACAAAAACTTCCCCCACTTAGGTAAGTGGTCCAAAACTACTACATCCATATTCAAGAACTTACCTAGATGAACTGCCAACTACACCATTAATCCTTTCACTTGTCTCACAACTAGTACCTCTCATGAATCCATGGCATAGCACTTGTTAAATGTTGATGTTATTTTTACTCCAAGTTTATTAAGGATACACAGGGGCATCACATTTAAAGAGGATTTAAAATCAAAATTATAATTTTGAACAATTAAGCAATTGATTAGTAGGGTTGTATAAAATGGATCCACATTTAGCTAACTTTATACCAATGTAGTCCCCAAATAAACCTTTAGGGCTAGTTCAATAACCTCATCTGATTCTTAATCATATTTTGAGAGTGTTTTGGGTTAATTCATCTCATTATCAATTGTATTCTCACTAAACTCCAAATACTTAAATGATCTCTTCCCATGTTCATGTATTCACAACAATTCAACAAGTGGCACGGTGATATTTAATTGACTCAATACTTGGCCCATATCAGACACACTATATTGAGGAAGGGAATATTAGGAGGAAAGGTGATAACACCTTCAAGTAGAATATAGTCATTTAAAATTGTAGGTGATATAGGCTGGGATGAATCAACATTCCTAATAGTAGTGTTTAAAGGTGGATTTATTCAAACATCGCTCGTACCCTTAAGAATACTAGATAATATGGGTTCTCTATTTTTGTCTAGAGTACCTCTTTATTTAACATCTTGAGAAGAAAGTGATGGTGTGGAAAGAATAGTAACTTCTTTCATTTTCTTAACTTCCTTACTTGCATCTCCTTCTAATGGATTTTTAGGGGTAATCTCTTGAAGAATAGCAACTCATTGTCTACTTCTCAATCTACATTATTTCTCTTGATAAATTATTACGTTAATTAGTAGCTTCCTATCCTCAACTGAAGGAATCCCCCCATCATATTTCATAATCATCATAGATCATAAAAATTCAAAATCATTATTGGGTAATTTATATGTTTGTGTCATGTTAACTTCATAAACAAACTTGGATGTTGGGACACATACTTTTTATACTTTACTCCAAAAATGATCAACAGTAGTAGCACTCATTTATTCTATGGAGGTAGACATTTTACTTTAGGAAACTTGATAATCAAACATCAAGATCTCATCATCATTAGATGGAAACTTAGGTTCCTCTACATCTTCATCAATTTATTTAGAATTATTGCAAGGAGGATGGGGGAAGAATCATGTATCACACAAACCAATGTCAAGATCACAATTTACAACATTAACTTTGACATTCAGTGGTTCATAAACTTCCTTTCCAATTCCTCTATTTTGCTTTCTATCATTTCTTTCATCACAAGGAGGCCTCTTCCCCTTTTCATTATGTTGATTGTGGAAAGGTCTCCCTTGTGCTTGATTTATATTATGATTTCTCCTAACTTGTAGACCCATGAGTCAACCCTTTATCTTCTCTATCTAGATTTTAGAACATTTCATTGACAATGGATGCCAAAGTTTTCACAGTCTCCTCAAGGGTGGTTGTAATAATGGACTATGTTTTTAAAGGATTAATCAATTTTAAATTAGTCCATTTGTTCAAATGTTTATCCATAGCCTTTATGTTATTCTCAATTTGGATGGCCATATTAAATTCCAATCTCAATTTTTAGGAACATTGTCCCTCATGTAATATGCAGCCTTCTTGTCAAAGGTATCACAATATTTAATTAGGCATGTTATATCACTATGCCTAATATTTTTAGGTAGCCTCATCATAGTCATATTAAACCTTGTATGAAAATCTTGCACACACTCATTAGGGTTGTTCTTAATGTCTTAAAATTTAGAAAGAAGGAACCTAGGATCAATTCTATCACCATACTAAATTTGAAAATATTTTTCATTTCATCCTATGAATCAATTCATCCATAGGGAATGGAATTGAACCACTCATGAGAATATTCTTCCATCATTTTCACAAATAGTTTATTGTAAACATCCACATGCTCAACCTCATAATGTTCAATGATAATGTGAAAATTCCTCAAATGTTGATCACTAGTCACTACATTATTCCATTGAAACTTAAGATGGTAGTTTCTTACTTAAATTGGAACTTCATTAAGATAACCATCTATTTCATCAAAATTAATAGGTCAAAATCTAAGAATCCTAAATACAGGATGTTCATTCTCATCTTGACTCTTATGTCTCATGATTGGTTTAATGGTGGGTTCTAGATCAAATGATAAAGGGTTGTGATGGGGTGAGTGAGGTAGACTTGGGGGATAAAATCTAGGAGGATATTTAGATGGTTGTGAAGGTGTTTTGTAGTTCTAAGTGATTACGATAAATATGATAATATTCAATTAAAAAAAGTTCAATAAATAAAATTTTAGGTGTACCAGAATCTTAATAATCCAAACACTCCTTTGTTGTTGAACTTTATCCTTCAATAATCCTCCAAACTTGTCTCCTTCTTTGATACACACTCAAGGGTGAGATAAGATACTTTGATGAGTAACCTTTGTAATATGATCTCATTCCTTCTATATTTGCAAACAAAAGAACACTCAAAGTTAAATAATATTCAAAATGGGCACTGATCTTCCTTGAAACTAGATACAATGTTGGAGTCACCACTAGAAGCAAACTTATAGAATATAAAAAATTACTAATCTATTGTGATACAATCTAAAATTATACTTTGTTGAAGTCAATGATGAGATATGAAAGCAAATACATTGAAAATATAAGATTCATGTTTAAGATAGAAAACACCTTAAAACATAAACAAATAACTAGATCTTTACAAGAAATAAGTAAATGTCAGTTGATCAAATATTTCAATTCCTTGGAAATGGTGCCAATATAGTGTTGTGCAAAGTTGATGGCCCAAATTATCAAACCATGCTCAAATAACTTTAGATTTCAAACACATGAGATAATATGAATAAACATTGTTAGAATCTATGCAGTTTGGGTTAATGCAACAAATATTTCCTGATAGAGAACTTGAGTAAATTAATAAATATAACTATCTATAAGATCCCCCAATAACATAAGTGCCATATGACTTATCCATAACAATGGCACGAGTTGATTTTCAGCATTGATCACCAAGATATAAAATCAACATAAAGATTTACGCAGAAAAATTTAGAACCTGATATTAACAAAAGCTATCTAAAAAAGTCCCTGAGAACACAAGTTTCAAGGGTCTTTTCATTCCCCAACAATAGTGCTAGCAAAGTGTTAGTTCCCATTTGTACACCTATTTCAATCCTCTTTGTAAACTTTGAGAATATTTAAAATGGAGATGGTAAACACATATTATGTCACTATAGCTAGGGAAAGGTTTAGCATATGAATAGACTAAATGCATATAATGACTTAAAGACATCGACAGAGGGTATGGTTCACTCCCTGCTACTTCTAACTCTACCTAAACCAAGGTGAGATTATGTAAGGGGTAGCTTTCTTGTATGGATGGATACTATAGTTTAATTTTTAGGGGGATTATTGGCACACAAAAACATGAATCTAACTAGGGCATAACAAATTTTTCATAAGCCACTTGAGAAGAGTTGTCACACAAGTTGGCTAAATTCTCTAAGTAAGACACAAGCTATTAAAGATAGATGAGGATTTGATTACAACCTTCATTTATAAATAAATTTTCAATAATTGAGGGCTGAATGGGAGATTACAATGCTAGGATTTAAATAACACGACACGTATACATTTTAGATATGTAGTATTGATGCATCTATAAGTAAAAAATACTTGGAATAGTCAACAAGGTGTATTATTTTTAGGGTAGGTCAAGTAGGATGAGTTAGGTAAATATAAAGAGTGGTGTGTTGGATTTTAAATACAAGGATCTCTTTCAATGGGCATATTATCATTCATTGTAAAAAATGTATAAAACTAAAAGACAAGCTAAGAAAACTATCAAGAATGATTTACATGTATTGGTGTCAATATAGTGCAAATATTTAGATAATTATTGAAACACCAAAGCATACACTACAAGTAGAGATTCAAATGATTTCTCCTATAATATCCATAAACCCAAGATTCCCTTAAAATGTTATCAATAATGCATTTTTAAATCACATTGCAGAGAGAAATTTACAACTTAGATCTATGCCTAAAATAACTATCATTGATAAACATAAAACTAAATACCCAATCAATGAAGCATGCAAAATATGTTATTACATTTAAATGATAATATTTAGAAGAAATCAAATCTATTTTCCACTAACTTGTAAACAAATGTTACATACATCATGTGTTCAGAATGCTACCATGGGAAAAAGCATGATGAGTTTGCTCTAGAATAGGGAAGGCATATACATGCTCTTAAAGCTTTCTAATGTTTTTTTAGATAGAACCACATTAGAAGTAGAGATAAAATACACACAATAAGGATCCCAAAATTTTGAAAGATCTTAATACCTAATAAAACCAACAACAACCTTTGAAAAGAGGACAAGCCCTCTTTTTATACAACTCTCTCACACAAAATATTCCTTTGAGATGCTCTAGTTGGAAGATGCCCTTGATCATGTTGGGAATCTTAGATTTTGCAAGGAAATATTTCTTTTAATTACCTATCCTTTCATTAATGAAGTTTGAACAAACCTTTGATTTTCCTGGCTAAAAATGCATTTTATTTTGGGCTTGAGGGAGAATATTCCCTTGAGATCAAAACAAACTCCTTGTCTTCTTGTGTAACTTTTTGGCCATGTTCTCCCATTAATCATTTTCAAATCTAGAAATCTATGGAAAACTTCACTTCTTCTTATGCACATCAAAGAACACCCCTTGCTCTATCATAATTATATTGGAATACTCCAGCTATGATGGAGGAAATGTAAGATTCATGGCCATTTGCAAAATATGCCTACAATGGCCCACCTTAGTCTCACAACCCCTCTAGCATTTTTCTTTCATGGAGGTCTCAAAAACAATCTAGATATGTAGAAAATGCAATAATTAGTTCATTTTTAACTTTTTTTGCTTTTTGAGTCCAACATGCCTTTTTCACATTTTCTATGTTGCCTTTGACATTTTAGGTTTTTCACCAAACTTTATAATTCTTAAGTGCATTTTTTACCCTATTTTACATTATGCAAGACATTAACCCTCTTTTGTAATTTTCACCTCCTTTTCTTGGCTAGATTTCATACCCCAACTATAACTTTACAAGTTGGAAAAAATCCAAAGATTAGTTTCACATTTGTAATTTGTAATTTTTCAACTTGAAATATAGAGTTGTAGTTCCACCCAAAATTTCCACCATGGACTTGGAAACTCTAAATACAATTTTTATTTTGAAAAAATGCAAATTTGTAATTGGCATTGAAAAATTTGCTTCTACCTTTGACCTTGTGTTCACTAGCAGGTGGTGGAAATTTGAGTGCAATTTGCAAATTACATATTTGAAAAATAAAAAATTCATCTTCATTTGAAATTTCAATGGACCTCCCTTAACTACTTCCCATCTTTATACCAACCTAGTTGAAGGTTCATATAGAAAATCTAGGGGAGGGTTTCTAATCATTGATATGGTCACTGATAACTTGCATTTGTTATCCCTACTAAGAGAATAAGAAGTTTTGTTTACTTACGGACATGAATCCATTTATGTTAGCTTATCTTCAATGACTTGATTTGGATTTGAACTTTGCAACATCTCTTTATCCTTTCATATAACTGCAAGTGTTTTGGAATAGTAAGCAACATCAAAAAGGCATCAAATTGGGGGAAATAGCTTACATGTTGATTTTAATCCTTAAGATGTGAAAAAATATATGTGGTTCCTATTATTGGATGTCCTTCACCAAAAATTATTGATAATATTGTACTCTTTCCTACACTATTTATAACAAGAAAAATAAAGCATTCCCCTTGTCGAACATAAAAACTTAGGGACTAAACTACAACTTTTTCTAATCTATTTTTCACCTTTTAGATAGACTGTTTAATACATTTTTTCTTCTTTTATCTTCTCTTAGGTTCAATAGTATCTATGTTTTCTATTATAATTTATTCAATGTCTCTAAACTACCTCCCTTCAACCAATATGGCCTTTCCTAGATTTTTCCTTTGTGGTGATTCCTTATTTTTAGATATGTTCATATTCATGAAAATAACCATCATAATAAAAACTATACAAAGAGATCTAGTGGTAATTAGTTACATTAACAAGTTGAGAAAGGAAGGCTCCTTGATGCTTCTTGTATTCTTAAATTTGAATTTTTTTATTGCTTGTAGCCTTAAAGAAAATTGATTATCTCAGATCTCATGTTTCTACACCTTTTGATCCATCAACAAAATGATATTCAAAGTCTCCATACCACACAATGATTATTTATAGTTTTATTCCTTTTCCCTCATTGAAGGTATCCACAAATTCTTCCCATTATTCAAGTCCTACATGTGTAAATACCAAATTTTGACTACCAAATGGTATAACTTTTAATGTCTTGATTAACAACAACAAATTATCTTTTCAAAAATTCTAAATTCATTGTATCCTTCCGAAAATCTAAAGTATGAAACAAAGGTGTTTATAATCTTCCTTGATATAATGCATACTTTAGTCTTTGTTCACATAGGGAGTTGATATCACTCTCAATTCCTTTAAACTAATCTATCTATCTGACATGTTCTTGTAACAATACTTGGATCCTTCCTTTGCTCACATAATCACCACTTAACTAGGTGAATTTACATGGCATTCTACTAGTTGGGGATTTTAATCATTGAATATGTTTTTTTAAGTCTACAAGCCTAGGGGACTAATTTGTAGTTTGTAATTTACAATATTTCAAATATGCATTTTGTTTTACAATTTACACTCTACATTGTAATCTTTCAATTTGATTGATGGGATTGGGAGAGTTGACCACACTTTGCAATTTCATAATAAGATAAATTACATTTTAACTTATTATCTCCATTGTAGAGGTCCATAGGCTTCGAGTCTCGAGAGACATATTACAATTTTCAATATGCAAAGTTGTAATTACCCTCAAAATTTATACTAACACTTATGATGACTCTCATTCCCACACTTTTGCTTTATCCTTGTTTTAAAATTATCATCTATTCATGCCTCCACATGTCATATCTTTATGTCTTTTTTGAAACTTTGTCATTTGACTTGTTATTCCCATTTCATAGTTACCAACTTGGAGATGTGGGTTTTTGAGAATTATTTACACTTTGAAAATTGATAAATTATGTTTTTTAGCTAATATGTACACCTACACCCTTCCTCCACATGGGGCCACACCTTCACAATGGGTTTCAAAGACTCATGAATAATTTGTAACTTTCAAGTCTAAAACTTGCATTTTTACTTGTCTTTATGCTAATAATTCCCACCAGAATTTGGGTCCCCATTTTCAATTTACATATTTCAAACTTGTTTTTTGACTTCAAAACTCCACGGACCTCCCCACATGTTTCCCAAGCCTTATCATTTTAAAAATTTGTTTTATTTATTTGAATTTTCAACATGGAATGTCATTTATGGTATGGGGTACCTTTTCAAATGGATTCCATTTTTAATATTGGTCTTTGACTTTGTTATGCTTCCATTTGAAATCATTCCCACCATGCCCCTTTATTGTCCTTTTCTATGGGCTTCAGAGCTAGGCATGTAATTTTCACATTGGTGAGTATGCAAAGTTGTATTTTCATTGAAAATTTCCATCATGGAAGTGTCAATGATTTAAACTCATTTGAAAAAAATATTTTTTATACCTCACAATACCACGTGATGTTAAAATAATTGGTGTGGGTTTAAACATTTATGTTCCCCCTTTAACCTTCCATGTGTAAAATGAAGACCAAGTCAATACCCTCAAAAATCTTAGAAAATTTGCATGGGCCATGTATTTACATGGCCTTTTCAAACTCAATATGCATCCACTTTTAAATCTCTAGGTGGACTGGCATTTTAAAACTTGCCCTTTGATTTTGAACTATGAGTTTGGGAGTTTTATATGCAATTTACAAATTGCATTTTGGAAATTTGTATTTTGCACATTATATCTCTACCATATGTTCCCACAAACATTTTCATCCCAAATAAAATTTGTAACAATGCAAACTCATATTTAACCTTATAAATTTTTCCACTTCAAAGATGAAAAACACTATACTCAACATTGTTTATCTTCATGGCGTAACATTTTTACCATGGACCCTGCAATGTTACTTAAAACACAAAAACATTAAATGATAGATTGGACTATGATTACACAATATTTTCATAAGTAAATAGTGTTATTTTCATGACATAATTGTAGAATTGGATTTTCATAACCTAGGTACGCTTTTACAGATTAAGGGTAATAGTTGAACATTCAGGGACTAATATTTTAGAAAAGGGTACAAATTATTAAGTGCAAGTTTGGGAACTAATCATAAGGATGTACATATAATAGTAATACTACAAAATAATAAATAAGGTACCTAATTTAATGTCCACAACATCCATAATGTCCATGACACTATAGATAATTCTATGGACATTTCCATCTTAGTGATCCCTACATGTGACCCCACATTAACCTTGCCAATCCATTAATGGAATGCATTGAGGTTTAATAATAGTTTTGTCCTTAATACCGTTAATGAATAATTTAATAATATATAATGCTTCCAAATTGAAATAATTAAATTAGTTATTTCCAAATATAATGTCAAGATAAATGGCATAGCTTTTAATATTTAATATTTATGTCAAAGATTGTTAGAGGTACAAACCACTAAGAGGGGGGGCGAATCAGTGATGGAAAACAATCCAATTCAATTCACAAACCTTTTAATTACACTTAATTATTCATGAAACATTCAAGATGTTTATAGCAATGAACAATAGATAAAGAAAGCTCAGATACACAAAATACATGATCTATGTGGGAAACCCTCTTGGAGAATAAAACCCACTCTCAATCCTACAAAAACATCAAATATTTATCCTATAAGGTATTACAAACATTATACTTTAGTGTAACATCTATTTAAAAAGGTACACTTGCCCTAGGATGGTCAAGTTCTTCTGACCATAATTTAGTGAAACCCCTATTCCACAAATAGCACTTGCCCCTAGGATGGTCAAGTCCTTCTGACCTAGATGTTGAGTACCCTCCCAAAACCTATGATAAGAACATATCTTAAAAATTTATTGCATACTAATTTGAGAATAAATAATATATATCAACTCTCTTTCACCCTTCACACTTTCTCAACCTTACTCACACAAGCAATGCATCCAAAATGCCCTTTTGGATCACCCTAAGCTTCTTCACTCATCCCCAAAAAAACATATAGTAACTCTATAATAACAATAGATACATGACCAAAAGGTCAAAAACATTATCCTCACTCTGACCTACCTATTTTATCTATCTTTTACACTCTCAACAGATGCTCTACTCACACATGTCTCTACTAGTCTCTCAACACCTATTGCATAAGTCTAAAAACCATCATATCTAGTTTCACTTTTTATATATTATTCATGAATTTCATGTTCACAACCTTCCTTTTTTATCACAACACATGCCTTCACTCTTAAGGCTTCTACACTGGTCACCTTTAAGTAGTATCCTCTTTCTAATAGGCCTAAGTGTCCTTTTAGATCCTGTGGAGATCTGTTCACATCTTTGACACTTATTTGATAAAAATTAAAACACAATATCACTTTAAAAATATATATACCCATGCCATATGTTCTATAAGTCCACCTTAAGTGACAACATCTATCACAACACCCTCTTACTACAATATAATTAACCCAAACATCATTTTGTATATATGATCACCAAAAATGAACACATAATCAAATTATAGGCATTTGGCCATATAAAATCTAGATTGTTAAAACTTCCATAATACACATAGATGGTATTCATGAAGTCTAAAACAAGATCCAATAGTTATTTCATCTTAAAAAATCAAAATACCATCAATAACAACTCAATTTATCCTTCTCAGGTCACTTACAGAACATGGTCAAACGTATAGTCAACTTTGAAGCTCCATAAATTTGTTTGTAAGAAATTCATACCTTATAACCATTTTATTTAGATGTGTCTTGAATTCCTCTACAAATTTTCTTTTTAATACACCTTTGAATTCATCCTAGATCAAAATTTATGGCTTAAAAACTAAGCATTGGTTTTCCTTCATTAATTTGAATATTCAAATTCCAACAATCACAGTTAAACATTGATTACTTTTTCAACATCTCATTCCCTCTCATATATTTAAAAAATACACATCATTTATCTCGATCAAAAGTAGCCTAATATTTATCTATGCTAAACATCTATTAGTTGAACCTCATCTTATACTCCCTAGCAATTTTGACCAAATATGCACTGTCAATTTTCTTAGAAGTAGCTTTATCTTTACCTTTTCTCACTGTTAAACATCAAACACTTGTTATCATCTAACTACTTAATGAAAATTTTGAACAAACATGGACCATTGATCTCCTATAAGTATCTTGGTCTTTTCCAAGCAATGCTCATCATTAGATCTAGATCAGAGCTCCCACAATTGTGCCACTTGGTATCTCTATGTGCCTTCTACACACATTGACTCTTTGTCTTGACCCATACCATCTATCTTCTAACTACACAATCAACCATGAACCATTGATCTTCTATCTAAGCTCCATGAATGTGACACATAACACTAACATGTGTAACCTTTGACATGTTGACTTCATTCACACCATTGATCTCAATATGTACAATTAAGTGCTCATCATTGGATATTCTAGACCAATAACCTTATACTTAAACATTATTAAACTTTATGGTCTCTATCCCATCATAATCTAATAGATCAACTTTAAAGATTTATAAATTGACATAGAAAACACTTCAAGACTCCAAATTTTTAGGGTATATTCTTGGCACTATAGAAAAAATCTCCTTGATATCCTTTCATCTTGATTAAATTTCTTCATACATAAAATAAATTTACAAAATTATTGGTTCATACTATAGGGAGTATTACATAATATGATTATTCAAACATTAGTCCAATAAATCAAAGGAAAAATGTATAAGAGTAAACCAAATTAAGGCTATCTATTCATGCAAGAATTGCTAATGAAAATGAAAGACAAATGAAAGAAAGTAAGAAACATATACCTTCCTAAATAAATCCATCCTCCAATAGTGGCTCAAAAATATGTTCTCCCTTAATCAACCATCCTTTTCTTCATCAATAATGGTGGAAAAATCCTCCAATGTCTCAAGAATACCCTACAAAACTAAGACTCATGATATGTAACTATCTAATTTGCCTATCAATGAAGCTTGAAACTAAATTTAATATTCAACTGCAAAGGATTATGGAAACAATTTTTCATTATAACTTTGCATAAATCAAACTTAAACATGATATTCATGGCCTTTCTATTTATAGATTTTTTAGATTGATCGTGATCAACCATGACTGTCCATCTCAAGATTGAGATGTGTGGCCATGAATTAATCCAATTATATAATTAAATTCATAAATATTTGGGATAGAGGGGATTTTAGGAGGCATGGAAGGTCTTAATTAGGAATGGGAAACCCATAATCCTGATATTTATGCATTTATGGCTTATAGATGCCACCCCATAGGATGATTTCATTTGATGATACAATTAATAATAATCAATTTCCAAAAATAAATATTCAACAAATCTCATGGAAAAACCACTTAAGCTTTTGATTTGGATTAATTAGCCTTAAACAAGGTTAATCGACATTTGTGTAATTATTTGGAAATTGGCCCTCAATTAATCAAAATGGTTAGAAAGTCATAATACTAGGTTGTAATTTGACTGGAGAAGAATTGGAAGGTGATGTTAGATGTGTTGGAACTATATTCCCATTTAGGATGCTACCAACACAAAATAAAAAAAGTACATGATGTGTACTAATGAATTAGAAGAAAAGGGTGATCTAGAGGACAAAAAGGAAAAATTGTCATTTTGACTCGAAATAAATTGATCAATTTTAGCTATCCCATAAAATACATTTAAATCAGCACTTTTAAATGAAAATTTCAAACCATTTAGGTTATTTTATGGATTTTGATATAAAATGTGCATTTGAGTGCAATTCGAGTAAGATTGACAATTTCAACACAAATGGTATTAGGAATTGGATGTCTACATTTTCTCCCTATTTGAGAAGGTATAGTGAGACATTCAAGTAAAGAAACATATTTTCAAAGAAAAGATTTGTCAAGAATAAACTGGAATAGACCAACATATATATTTCCATGATGTACAGTGATGGTATGGCTTATTTTAATCTATAATATGCATCTTGGTATTTTTGAATGCTCACAAAACATATTAGAGATTTTTTAAGACATCTATGGATGCCTTACAACCTCTTCTTTATCTTTACAAACTTTCACAAGTGCCTTATCCTTTCAAGCTATCAAATAGATCACTTTGTCAATAATGCATTAGTACCGAATTCTCTCTTTGACATCAATGACCATGCTAAGAAATATCCCCCTTTGTCATTAATGTAAAAATATCCTCATAATTTCTTCTTAATATTTAAACATCCTCATCAAACTTCATTCTAATTTTTCACCCCCTTTGACATTAATGACAAAGGGCATATCTTCTGATCTTAAGGACCTAAAAAGGATTTCAAGACCAAAAATAGGAAAGGACCACCTTTGACAGATGATAAAAAATCCCTATAACAATGTTAATATCACTTCTTACTTTGAAATTCTCAACAAGCTCCATGACTACACTCTTCTTTGATCATACTTTGCTCTTATGAAGATAAAACACACTAAAACATTAAAAACTTCCTAAATTCACCTTGAGAATAATAAGAGGGACTCTAATTAGATCATCTAACTTTAGGTACCCCTTGAGCATATTCATACCATCTTAGTTCTTTGGAAAAAATGACCAAAAAGTCCACTTCTTCATACTATCCTTGCTTAGAGGCCTTGTAGCCCTATTTAGACCTTACAAAACCCATAACATTTTGTGTATGAACTTTCATGGCTTGAAATTTCATATCTAGAGTACACTCATATGCCCCATCAATAAGTTAGAAAGCAATACTCATTTTTTCCTCTGAAACATACTTCACAAACCTAATAGCTAATTAGCCCTCTACTTGCACAAATAATCCTTTATGGAACCAACCATGCACTTCTAAAATACTTTAAAAGACTTTTTGAGTACCCATTTGACCATTTTAACTAATTAAGTAAACTTAGACATCAAATCATTAAGAAAACCACTTTTCCAACAAGGACCAAAATAATAGGGTTATAAGAGAAAATTAATCAACACACCATCTTACATTTAAATCCCAATTTTGAAAACTTTTCGATACCTATAGGTCATCAACACACACTTCTAGACCAACTTTTGATCCTTGAATCCTTTGGGAGCCCATAATTATTATACCATGGTTTTTGACTTGCATACCCTTAAGTATAAACTGAAAAACCTGAGAGAAAACAAAAAATCTATAGTTGCACACAAAATATATTCAAATATTGAAATTACCTGGAACATATTTGAATACATTCATCACATCTTTCTATGACATTAAGACACCTTGACAACTTGCACTGACACCTGGATATCTCCATACCCAACCTTCAAACCTTGCACACATAACTTCATTCCATCATAACATCTTGGAGAAGATTTATAAGACTCATTGCTCCCCTTTACTCAAGCATATATTCAAATGATATTTCTTGTCATGAAACATCAACCAAATATCAACTTGCATCCACCATGCTTCCTTTTGCTTGTCAAGTGTCTCCTTGAAGCCTAAATAGAGATACCCTAACTCATAGTGTCCTAAAACAATGTGAAACTAGGAGTTGCCCAAAACTTCTCATATTCATTCTTAGCCTTGGTCATCTGATATGAATAATTCTTATTTTTCATCTTAGGCTTAAGATAAGCAACATGATCATCCACTATAATATTCTCTTTCACTTCTAAGCTATATTTGACAATACATGGAGAAAATAAGTATTCGTGACATACCTTCTTAACTAGAGAAAGAACTTTGTCACTAGATATTGACAACTGATGTTATTTGCATAAAAAAATTTCAATAACAATAGGATGTTTAATTGTATCCATACATACCTCAGAATTAGTCTCAACTAGCACCTTGGTCTTCTCCTTGAGATTGGTTTCTTCATTCTCAATAGAAGCAGATAGTGGGATCTCCTGATTATATTCAACCTTTGTAGCATTCTCTACTTCATCAAATAGACAACTTGGACCTAAAAACTCATTATGACTCATACTTTTCATCTTTGGTTTCCATAATTTAAATTCCCTTCTTTCTTGCACTCTAGGAGTTTGATTGAGCTTATTTTGACTTAATGGCCTTTGCTTGCAGAACCTACCAATATGACCAATCTTCTTACAATTGTAGCATAGCATTATTATTGAGGGAAAATCAACTTGAATTACTTTATTTGGATAATATTTTTCAATGTGTCCCACATCATGATAGTTAAAGCACATTATACCTTTTTAAGGAAGCTTATCTTGCCTTTCCTGATTAGAACACAATCTTGACATATGTCAATTCTTTTGAAAATTAAAAAAAACTAATCCTTTTGAAGAAGACTCACCTTTTGACTAATGACCCCCATTATAGTTCCTTTCAAACTCATTTCTAATATGTCTATTAAATTCTCTATCTCTATGCTGAAACCGATTACATGCGTAATTGTAACCATTGAAACTTGCACACCTAATGGCATTTGGTTGTTTGATATAATGTTTCTTCAATCTACTAGAATCTTCATTCCATGATTGATTGTTGACCTTCAAGTTCTGATTGACATTATTATTCATCTTGTCTTGAGTTTCATTTTTTGGTTATTATTTGTATCCAAACTAGTTATGTTGTTTACATGCTTTTGACCACTTAGAATATTGTCTAGATCACTTGAGATATTTTCAAATCTCATAAATGATTACATTTTACTAGATGTCTTCTCTAACTCAAATTTTAATCACTCAATTTTAAATTACATACCTTGAACATTCATTTCTTTAGCTTTCAAGCTTGTAAATAGGATTTCCAATTGAGAATTGAGATGCTTGACTATATCTTCATGCTTCTTGGTGTCTTCATTAGTTATTACTTCATACACGTGAATTTTTCCTCATACTCCTTGACTTGAGACTTCATCTTCTTATTAATCTTCTTTGAAAATATATATTTTTTTAATAGCATTCATCAATTCAGTCTCACAATCCACCTCATCTTTATCATCATCTAAATCACTTCAAGTAGACTCCTTTTGATGTGAGCAACATCCTTCCTAAGCCATGAGGAGTGTTTCATATTCATAGTCATACTCTGATGCACTATCTTCACTCTTATTTGATGAGATGCAATCTTTAATTATGTAGAGACTCTTCTTGTTCTTAACGGACTTTTTCTTATTGTCATACTTTCTAAATCCTTTCTTCCTCTTGTCAGACCTATATGTCTTCTTGTCTTCATCTTAGCCTTCACCATGCTCTTCATCATCATCATTATTATTATTATGAGGGAACTTATTATCAAAATTTCCTACCTCTCCATAATTGAAGCATTTGAAGGGTAGTTTAGCCTTATACTTTCCTGATCCTATTTTTAATTTACTTGTAAACAAAGCAATTAGTTCATTTTCATCAATATTAGATATGTCATCCTTTTTGAGTTTATTACCTTGGAACTTCTTATTTGGCTTAATTTTTGTCTTCAATGTTGCTTCCTTTTTTGGTGGTATATCATCATTTACTCTCATTTAATAGGCAATAAGGATGCCATGTTGTTCATCCATCTTTAACATAGAAATATAATGACTTTATTCTACAATAGATACTTTAAAATCAAACTTGAAAGAGAAAGACCTTAATAAATTTTAAACTATAGTATATTATTCAAGATTATCTCCAAGACCTCTAATGATGTTCACAATCTCATCAAATCTCTACAGAAAGTATGCCATGATTTTTTTCCTTCATCTTAAGGCTCTCAAATTATCTTCGGTGAGTATGTAACTTTGCCAACTTAAACTTTGAATCTCCTTCATAAATAGTATTCAATTTATCCCACATTTACTTAGTATATATGAAATGTTTTACCTTGTGTATTTAGTCTCTAAAAGACCATAAATGATAGCATTAATTTCCTTAGAATTGTTCTCAAACAACTTCTTATTTGCAACACTAGATGGAGGAGTAGTAGGTGCAGAATAACCATCCACAACATATTTTCAAGTGTCAAACCCTAGGGAGATGATGTAGGTCCTCATCCTTGCACATGAAAAAACATAATTAGATCCATTGAACATCAATGCTTGCTCAGTGCTAAAACCTTCTTGTATTTGATGGATACCCATATTTTACTTTGGATCTCCTTCACGTTGTCAAGCCTTCACAGAAAGACCTACTCTAATACCAATTGTTAGAGGTATAAACCACTAAGAGGGGAGGTGAATTAGTGGTTAACAACAATCCAATTAAATTTGAAATCCATTAAAACATGTAAATATTCAATATAACCAATCATGAAACATTCAAGATGTTTATAGAAATGAATAATAGATAAAACAAGATCACATACATACAACACAAGATCTATGTGGGAATCCTCTTAGGGAATAAAACCCACTCTTAATCATGAAAACACATGGAATAATTTTCCTATAAGGTATTATAAATATTAGTCTTTAGTGAAACACCCATTCCACAAGGAGCACCTTCCCATATATAGGTCAAGTCCTTCTAACCATAATTTACTGAAACACCTATTCCATAAGAAGCACCTACTCCTAGGATGGCCAAGTCTTTTTGACCTAGATGTTGAGCACCCTCCCAAAACCTATGATAATAACATCTTCTAAAAATTAATTACCTACCAATCTAATGGAAAAATAATGTATATCAACTCTCTTTCACTCTTCAGACTTTCTCAACCTTACTCACACAAGCAATACATCCAAAGCACTATTTTGGATCACCTTAAGCTTCTTATCTCATCATTATCCAAAAACCTATAGAAACTATATAATCACAATAAATAAATTACTAGAAGGTCATACACAGAGTCCTCACTGTGACCTACCTCTTTTCTTTATCTTCTATATTCTCAACACATGCTTTGCTCACACAAGTTTCTACTAATCTCTCAACACCTTTTACACAAGTATAAAAACCATCATATTTAGTTTAACATTTTATATAATCTTCATAAATATCATGTTCACAACCTTCCATTTTTTCCACAACACACTCCTTTACTCTTAAAGCATCTACATGGGTCACCTTTAAGTAGTACCCTCTTTCAAATAGGCCTAAGTGTCCTTTTAGGTCCTATGGAGACCCATTCACCTCTTTGACACTTATCCAAGAAAAATTAGAACATAATAACACTTTAACAATACATATATCCATGAGACATGATATATAGGTCATCCTTAAGTGATAGCATCCATCATTTCACCCTTATACTAAAACACAATTAGCCCAAACATCATTATGTATATATGATCACCAGGAACGAACACATAGTCAAATTCTAAGCCTTTGATCATATAGAATATGGATTTTTCAAACCTCCATAATATACACAAATGGTCCTAAAGGAGTTTAAAACACACTATAACACTTAATTCATCTTAAAATATCTAAATACCATCAATAATAACTCAAATTATCCTTCTCGGGTGACTTATAGAATATGGTCAAACATATAGTCAACTTTTAAGCTCCAAAACTTTATCTATAAAGACATTCAGATCTTCTAATTAAGATCAATGGATGGTAGTTAAAGTCCTCTAAAACTTTTATTTTTACTTAACCTACGAATCTTTCCTATATCAAAATTTATGGCTCAAAAACTAAGCATTAGTTTTCCTTCATTAATTTGAATATTCAAATTCTAACAGTCACAATTAAACATCAAACACTTTTTCAACATCTCATGCCCTCGCATAGCTTGAACCAATATGCATCATTTATCTCCCTCAAAATTAGCTTGATATTTAACTATGATAAACATACATTACATTTACCTCATCTCATGTTCCTTGGTAATTTTGACCAAATACACACCATCGATCTTGTTAGAAGTAACTCACTCTTTACCTTTGCTCATTGTTAAGAATCAAACACTTGTTATCATCTCACTACTTCCTAACAATTTGTAATAAACGTGGAGCATCAATATACTTTAACTTTTAATTTATAAATCAATGCTCACCATTATATCTATATTAAGATTCTCATAATTGTTCCACTTGACAGCTCTGCATGCCTTCTACACACATTGAATCTTTAACTTGACCTACATTATTTTTCTTCTGACTACATGATCAATCATGAACTGTTGATCTTCTATCCAATCTCCATGAATGTGACACATGTCAATATCATATGTAACCTTTGACATATTGAATTCATATACACCATTGATCTCAATATGTATGATTAAGTGCTCACCATTGGATCTTCTAGACCAATGCCCTCAATGTTTAACCTGATTAAACTTGATAGTCTCTAGCCCATCATAGTCTTCTATAGAAACATTAAATCTTTATAACATGAGATAGAAAACAATTCAAGACTAAATTTTTTTAAGGAAGCTTCTTGGCACTATAGAAAACATTTCCATGAAATCCATTGACTTTAGTTGAATTTATTTATACCTAAAATAAATTCACAAACTTAGTATTTCATATATATTTGCATGACGTGTAGTGATGTTTTGGCTTCTCTTAAGCTATAATATGTATTTTTCTCTTTAAAAATACTCATAAAACATACCAAATATTTTTCAAGACATATATAGATGCCTCACAACCTCTTCTTTGTCCTTATAGACATGCACAAGTGCCATACCTCTCCAAGCTATCAAATATATAAATTTATCATTAATGCATTAGTAGCACATACTCTTTTTGACATGAATGACAACCTAAGACATCAATGAACATGCTCAACAAAGATATGAAGGTTGATATAAAAAAATCCCTATAATGGTACAACAAATTGGTAAGAAAAAATAAAATCATGTTTGCAAATATACATCTCTTTGGAAATTATTCCAAATAGATAAACAAATTTCATACAAAATAATGTGGGGTGCATACACCTAAAGTACATAGCAATAAATTTTTAACATAAATTATTAATGAAATAATAATAACATAATGCAATTTATAACAGTATTTATTAAAATTTCATTAATTATGACTACATAATAAGACAACCAAGGTGAAAGAAAATTATCAACAAGATACAAGGTTATTAACATGCCTAGAAGATAACACCCAAAAAAATATTATATTTGATGAGCTCAGAATATGGCTCATGATTGACATGTTATTTCCCTCAATTCATCTCTCTAAAGATATTATCTTATGTAAATCATAGATTGTTAGATAGCTATTACATGGAAAGTAGATATTTGTCTTGTTTATATTGAACCAAAGACTAAACCTTTACTTTGTCATTAATGTCTAATACATAGAATGTTTTAGTGATTTTTGTTGTGAAAAATGCTCAGGAAGAAGACACAGGTGATTTATAATAAAAGTTCAATTTTGGTCTCCATCCAACATAACTATGGACTTCACAGGCTTGCTTCAATGGACTCTACAGGCTTGTTTCTATGGACTCTACAGGCTTGTTTATATGGACATTAGGAGCTTGTTTCTACATACTCCATAGGATTATTTCTATGGACTCCACATGCTTGTTTTTACAAACTCCATAGGCTCGCTCCTACTGACTCTACAAGGTCAATTTCATGGATTCTATAAGGATGAAGCTACAAATGAGGAAGTTGGTGGGTAGATAAGATGAGAGAGAATCATTCTAGCTGGAGTCAAATAAGGAAAAATACCTGCCTGATATTTTGTAGGATTTGATTTTGATAAAGTTGTATATATTTGGATCTTAGGACTATTATAGGATAGTATATCTATTTCACCAAAATAAATGGATCTCTTGGAAATCCAATCTCCTATCTTTGGATGAATGG
>JARHVA010002835.1:832500-915000 GCA_037957365.1 Torreya grandis
TTTAAGAAGAATCACAAGGTCTCAAAACCTTGAAGTTTCAAGGTCCCCACAAGAACTTCATGAATATGTAGTGTAACCCATTCCCTTGTCAGGAAGAAAAAAATTGAGATGAAAGGTTGTTACAAAATTTGAGAAGACTAAGGGTTTGATGGTTGAGAAGGAAAGCCAACTGAGTGTAGCTTAGAGAGTGACCAAAAGAAGGAGAAGGCTAATTCTAATAGATAAAGATGAGCAAGAGGCTATAGACATTTTGGATAGTCTTAAAATGGTATCTTATTCCTCCATACATCAAAATATTCCTACAACTGTAGATGTTGAGGAAAATTCATTCAAAAGGAATGCTCCAATTGTAATAGAGGAGCTAATTCCAGAAGAAGATCCAAATCTGGTAGAGGAATCAAGTATGGTGGAACAACCACCTATTTTAGTTGAAACTACATTGGATAAAGGGAGAACTGTATACACAAATGAGAAAGGTGAGTCATCTAATCTAAATAATCCTATTATGCAGTTAACCTTGTAGCTTTCTCAAGCTCATGCTCTAAATCAATAATAAATAGTTGACATTGCTGACTTGATCAGTCAATTATAAAATAAGGATCATCTCAACTCATTATTGGTGCAAAAATTGGACACAACATATGCCAATCATGTAGAAAAGTTCACCAATTAAAGGAAACAATAAAGGAAAATGAAAGTGAACAAATAGACCTCTGGATATATGTATAAAATATGAAGAAGGAAAATAGGAGATTGCAGAGTTTGATAAACTCTTCCAAAGCACCTTATGATGTTGCACCTTCTCCTCCTAAGGTATTTATTGACCATAGTTGTCAACATAAGTTATTCAAGTATTCCTACCTTGAAAATGATAAATCAAATTGAAGAAGAATATTCCATACTTAAATAGAAAAAAAAGTTTCAACTTCTTCAAACAAACTCTTGGAAAATGAAAAGAAAAAATTAGAAGCCAAGGTCTAAAATTTAGAAGAAAATTTGCAAGATGCATGCAAATTAGGGGAATCTCTTTTGGCATGTAGGAATCCTTCTCCTAAATATAGTTTTTTTTATTTGAAAATTTTTATAGATGGTAGCTTCTGAGGATCTCTTGTCATCTTCCTTAGAAGATTTTATAGCCAACAACATTTCTTGAAATTTTCTATAGTGTTGAACCTGATCAACAGGATTTGTTTTGTGAATTTTATTTGCATGATTTGATCATAGGAGACCATGAGCACAATAAGTTTTTCTTAAACCTTCATGTAGGAGAAGTTAAATTTAGGGCATTTTATTCTACATTCAAAAATCAACTAGCATGGAAAAGCAGATTTGAAGAGTATACAAATCATGCTAAAACTACAAGATTGTGTATTAGAGTATCCTTTTCTATTCCCAGATTGATCAAACAAAATTTCAACTCTTCTTGTCTAAGTGATGAGGTTAAATTAAATTAATTACAAGCTTTATATGATTGTGTTATTTCTTTTGACTTATTTTCAAGACAAATTTTTAATTCAGTGGTGATTGCAAGTGTAAATAGATGGGCCAAATGTTCACTTCCTCTTAAAAGATGAGAGGTCATGTCTCCAAATAACTTAAGATGGAGTATGAGGAGAGCTTCCTAAATTTTATAAATCTTAATAGAGGTAATAAACTTTGAGTGAGAATAGAAATGGATTGGCATGATATATAGACCCCCTTTATTGATCATACCTATTCCATGATGACAGAGTTGGGATCCACAATCAGAGGAGTTATTCAATATATGGGAACAAATGATTTAAGAACATCAAGGGTTTAAAATAAATTAAAAAAAGTATATAATAGATGAATTTGATGAATATGATTTGAGTCAAAGTGTGGAAAGTAGATGGCAGAGATATGATTGCCAATGAATGTTTGCAATGGGACTTGCAAAAGGTAAATCCTAGGGGAGATGATGGGCTCATAATATGGCTCATTATTGACATGTTATTTCTCTCAATTCATCTCTCTAAATATATTATCTTATGAAAATCATAGATTTTTAGAGAGTTATTACATGGAAAGTAGATATTTGTTTTGTTTATATTGAACCAAAGATTAAACCTTTACTTTGTCATTAATATCTAATGCATAGCATGTTTTAGTGATTTTTGTTGTGAAAATTGCTTAAGAAGAAGACACAAACAATGTATAGTGAAAGTTCAATTTTGATTTCCATCCAACAAAACTACGGATTCCATAGGCTTGCTTCTACAAACTCTATAGGCTTGTTTCTATGGACTTTGTAGGCTTGTTTCTACGAACTCTGTAGGCTTGTTTCTATGGACTCTGTAGGTTTGTTTCTATGGACTCCATAGGATGGTTTCTATGAACTCTGTAGGCTCATTCCTATCGAATCTATAGGGTCAATTCTATGGATTCTATAAAGATGAAGATACAAATGAGGAAGTTGGTAGCCAGATAAGATGAGAGAGAATCATTCCAGTTGGAGTCAAATAAGGAAAATACCCACCTACTATTTTGTATGATTTTCTTTTGATAAAGTTGTATATATTTGGATCTTAGGACTATTATAGGATAATATATTTATTTCATCAAAATAATTAGATCTCTTGGAAATCCATTCTCCTATCTTTGGATGAATGGATCGACTAAGGAATCCTATTTCTTTGCATCCTATTTTTAGTTGATTGTATTAGTATAAAATTTAAGACTTTCATCATTGAAATATATTAGATAATAGAGATTAGAGAATAGAGGAAATATTTGTACGAGCATATTATAGGCTTTAGCCAGATTGTAATCATTTTAATTTTATGAATTATCACTTTAGTTTTTAGCATTGATTAATCTTTGTTCCTGAGTTTGAGAGCAAGGGCCCACTATCCTTTGAACCAAGAATTGTTTATGGTACTTATGTTATGTTTTATTAACTCTTTATTATAACTAATTAGAATCTTGTTAATGTTTGCATTTATTCTTAAAAACATCAAAATAAATTCACATTTTAAAATGGATTTCCTTATTCCAAAGTCACTTCCTTTCTAAGTAAAGTGTGTTTTCTTTTACAACAAACGTGTGAAGCAAATTTTCTTTTTAAGTTAGGAGTGTGATTTTACTTTTAAACAAAAGAGTGGATTGATTTGATTGAATAGTTACATTTTAGAAAAAACATTTAATCAAGTAGTTTAGGACACATTTATTTCTTTATTCAAAGTTAGAATAGGACCATCAAACACCTTCATAAGCAGACTTCTAGATCTACCATCCTATACCTTATTGCAGACAACTTTGGACACTAGACCTAGTTGATAAGACATCAATTTAATATTGATTAAATTAAGAGTTAAATGACACTCATCACTACTACCCTAAGTAATATTTCTATTTATCACATGTTGAAAAAATTTATCTCACAATTGTCTCTTTTGAACAAAAAAAGAAATCACACTTTCTTAATGATAATGCCCATATGTTACACTATGATCAAGTGGATAATGAATCAGTATTAAATTCATAGTTTTGGTTAGATTGGTTATTTGGTACATATTTTCATTAATAATTAATAATTCTTAGCTTAAGATGAGGAACTGGTGGACCCTTCCCCATGGCTCCATTGGAAAATACAAGTGGAGTTCTCTAAATAGTTATGAAGTTAATGGTTTCTTATTAGAAATTCACTATTTTTTTTACATATTTAAAACTTAAATTTATATTAATTTTTCCAAAGATCATGATCTAGGATCTCATGTTTAATAAAATAATTGATAATCTTCATATGTTAGTATTATTATAATATAATGATTGAAATTAAAATTTTCAAAAAAATTAAAATAAAACAAACTCTAACTTGTTGTATTAAATAAAAATTAGTTTTATTAGTTAAGGGTAAAAAATAATAATATATTATAGAATACATACACTAGTTTAATGAATGATTTCGTACACAATATGATGAAATTATTAAATTATTATATAAGACCAAATTGTTATTAATATGCATAGATTATTGATAATAAGAAGTTTGGCATTATATTTTTCCAAGTTTCCATGTTGTATTTTACAATGTTAAGTCAGAGTACAAATAGATTTGATTATCCTAAAATTTTTATTGATGGTGCTTGTATCAAGGAGGCTTTAAATTGCCGTTGTCATGAAATAAAATCAATGGTAGTGGATAACAAAACAATAAAAAGGAGTAAGATTCTTGACCACGTACAATATACTTAAAATTTAACCATCTCGTTAATTTTATTTTTCATCTAGTTATCCTTACATGGTGGGCACTCTATATCCAACTAGGAATAAAATATATAGTTAGTCTAATATCAAAATATAACATAACCCTATTGTAAGAGATACATTGAAAAATAAAATAATAAAATATTCATTTTATTTAATCTAATAAAATATTTTGTATGAATATTATAATATTCTTTTCCATACTTTTAATATAATCAATATATTATTGTGAAAAAGAAATAGGAGAAAATCAAAATGGGAAAAATCTCAAGATGTCTGATCAAAATACCTTCACTCCTAAAATTAAGGTGTTTTATAAGGGAAATCATCTTCTTCAATAAAATATATAAGTATGAAAAAGAAGGAATTACCAATATTTTTTTTTATGAGGGATATTATTTGTGTCACTTGTATTTTCACCCTTTGAGGAGATGTATCGACTCTTCTCATCTAAATGGCACATTTGAAACACCTCTAGGTTGTGTGTATCCTAAGAATGATGTGAATCTCTAGATAGGGATACCTCCCTTGATGTACCATTTCTAGATCATTACTACACCTATCATTTCAAGGAAAAGTGAGAAAAAACTAAAACTAACTATCCTACAGGTGGTGATACACCAAATTAATTGATAACTACCAACTAGCTACATGTCATACATGAGACCAAGAGACTAAATATGAAAACACTTCTTGAATCTAAATCTTCTTACATCAATATTTCATAGAATACTTCACATGACCTAAAAGTACAAGCTTTAAAGTTAGAAAGAGGTGAGAGAAAGAGACAAAAATAATAATGAAACAAAATTACTCACTAATCAAATCCATAATTGAAGTGAACATAATATGAACAGCCATATAATAGGTAAAATTAGTAGTCGTTATTGATCCATGGTATACAAACGAGCAGGGTTTCTTTGTACTTAGGTGGAGCATCCTTTACAATAAACAAAATGGCTAGTTATTATAGAACATGAGAGAGAGAAGAGAAAAAAGTATTACAAAGGTCACAAGGACAAGTTTCAAGATGAGAAAAAGAGTTACATGTTCATGAGAAGAGAATATAGAACTGATCATACAAAGTTAGAAAAGACAAGTGGTACCCTAAGTCATGAAACTCTTGAAATGTGTCATGAAATCTCTTTTTATAGTCCAAGAAACTACCTTCTATCATTCACCAATTTTTAAACTTCCTAAAACTAACCAGGGATAGGTCTAATAATATAAATTAGAGGAAGGGGTTGTGGACATTCTCTTCCATGTGTTATCTACATTCCTAATCATTTGAAAACCTCTGAAAGTGAGCCATCACTACCTAAAATCAAAGAAACTACCTTTTATACACACCATACACACTTGTATTCCATAATGGATTAAATTTATCATGAAAATCCATAAAATGGGGTGAATTACATGTTTCAATACCATCCATGGATTTACAGTCATTAGACATACCTTAAAATAAACTTGCTTAAAGTTTTCACCTTTCTCACTATCATGTTGACTATGGTAGTTTTGATTGGCTAACATGATAGCTATTTTTAAGGTACTTAAGAGTAATTATAAATTAATAAATTATAATGAGGAGTTATATTAAGTCTCAATATTCCTTTCCATGTGATTGACATCTTTAGACTCCTTAGAACCTATAAAACACATAAAACTATAAAAAAATACCCTATTTTATATATAATACATACAATTCCATATATTAAAAAAGGATGGGGAATATCTTGAGAGATTCCCTTACATCATACAATCACTTATCTTGGAAAACTAGTCCATTAGGGTAGCTCTACATCTTCATTTTCCCTATCGAGTCATTTCTAAGGGTTTGAAATTTAGCTCCTAAATTTCATTCATAAAGATGGGATGTTATAACTATAAAAAATTTCACTATATAAAATCTAGGGACCCCTTTCAATCTCCCTAAACTTTTTATGTCTTCATGCACATCCTCAAAGAAGATTTGAGCATCTAAAGTTACTGTATCGAGCTTGGTTCCTCATGTTGCATAAGCCTAATGTAGCCTTAAGCCAAAAAATGGGTTCCTTGTGATTTATATACATTTAAAAAAAAATCCACATCTTAAATGACCCTATAAATATGTCCTAATTCATTAAAATGTTCTCTTATGATTAAAATTTGAGTTGACCTTTGATTTGCATTCTAGGCCTAAGCATGCCTAATAAGCATGTCTGTAACTTTGAGGGTATAGGTTACCCTATTAATATTTTTACCATTATGTATGATCATAATAATTTTTCCATATTTTATCCAACTACCCACACTTGTCTTTAAGTTCTTCTTAGCCCCTGGTTCATCCTTTTGTCTCTACTTTCCAAAACCGTAGGGTTTGCATACAAAGTGAAGTACCCTCTATATGAGATGAACCATAGGGTACTTACCCTATTTATTTAGACAAAATTAAAGTTTTAAGATCCTATATAAGTTTAAAACACACTCTATAAAATTTTTTATCTCTTGGTATTGTCATTTGACCTTTTAATTCCTCCAAAATCCAAGACAAACTATTAGAAAAAAGGTAGATTAAGTATGCATGGCTCTCTCATGTGGACTATAGGTAATTGAAACCCATACTATTCTATATATATTATTTCTTACATCTAAATAGGGTCATATATTAATATTAAGTGAATTAAAATCATTTTAAAACTCTCCACCTCTCATGAGGGCTTCTTCAGTGCATACCCTGCTCAGTTCAGTCTTGACTATGTTTCTTGTCTTGGAGGGCCACATGTAGGTAGAAGTGTATGGATTAGGATTTTAAAAAAATGAATAATAATTCATTAATCCTTACAAGACTCATTTAATATATACTATTTTACATCTCACTTTCAAGACCAGTCATAGGTAGTTGATTGTGTTTTATATGTAACCATGCATAGATGAAACTTGGTATAGTGTTTTTATATATTATAAAGGTTATTATAAAAACAAAAATTAATTTCCATACCAATCTAATTCATTTCATTCCTTCCTAATCATTTTATTCTAGCTACTATCACTTCTAAGTCAGTTGTAGGTGAGTACTTTCAAATGGAGGGACACTTGTATGTGTGTATGGGACAAAAATTCAATATAACATCCTCTTTAAATGATAATTATATCATAATTATTTTTTTATACTACCTAATACATTTTTATCATGGAAACCTGGTTTAGTACTACAACCTTGGGTGAAGTAATCTCTTTATAGCTCAAAGCTTGTAGATTTCATTGCTTGAATTCAGTGGTTAAAGACACATCTTTGGGTGTTCTTAGTAATAAAATCAAAGGAATAAATTACCTTATTAATTTTTAAATTTTTACCTATATTATTTGACTATAATTCATTCACTTTTAGTAATACCAAAACTCTTGGCAACCATGTTATAAGATCTCTATGAAATGACTAGGTGCTTTGTTTTTGCCTTTTAGGGAAGAGGTCCATGTATCTATTATCATTAATTTTGGTAGGTCCTTCATAATTTTCCTAAAAAATAAAAAACTATCATGGTTATTTTATGATCTATTAAACATAATAGGATCCCAAAAGGGGTTTTACCTCTTATTTCAACACTTTCATATGACACCCTACTTCTCTATGGTATCCCCTGTAGGTGGCCATTTTCATGTACATGCAACAAATGTAGAATTTTAGGTAGTGTGAAATATATATGTATTTGTGATAAATTATAAGCCCTCATTAAGTTTTCAAATTCACTTTTATCACTCTCAAATATTGAAACATCTATCAAAGCTCCCATTCTACGAAGATGTCATCCTGAGAGGATGTAGGTGCACTATGAACTACATATAGACAATGAGCTTGAAATAGTCAATATAATCAAAGGATATTCCTTGAAAACCAATTTATATCCCCTCATGTTAATTAAATGAAAAAATAAAAATATTAAAAATATTGATACAATCTCCCACACTCCATTTTAACATTTAGACCCTTATGTAGGCACATGTAGGTGCATTTCTATGTTATATAATTGTGTGGGTGACATCATAGTCCCTTATTTTACCATGTGAATTAATTTTAATTCATTTTTATTCATATTAGAGTGTTTTATACATCTTAGGACCTCCATCACAACTCTATGGATGCGTCTTATAGCCTTGCGTAACTCACCTAGTTGATTGTTTATGGTAGTCATAGAGTAGACTAAATGTATGGTGCTTGTGATTTAAATTCCATGAATATTTATATGGGGAAAGAGATTTAAATGTGAGGGGACCAATATTAAATTTTAAACATGGTAACTAATTTATCTACACCCTCTAAAAACATTACCAAAGCGTGAACATTTTGAAAATTATGGAAACCTATCTGTCATCCCAAATAAAACCAATCTAAAAATTTGAGATGATTTGCCTATAAAAACACCTCTAAATATGAAACCATGTATAGGGAGAATTAGAAGATATATCCACCATAATTTAAAATCAATCTTAGTAGTTGGATTGTATGGACTTCTACAAACAAGAGCAAAACCTATACGGAGTAATAAATAGTAAGCAGAAAAACATAGTCAACTTGTTAAAGATGATTCATAAATCCAAGTTGACCAATATTTGAAAAAAATTATTTAAATAAAGATATTTAATTTTAATTTCACTTTACCCAAAGAGGTTGTACAAGTCACTAAATACTCCCTTTATGACCTTTAAATAGCTCAAAAATACAAAGATTAAAATGACAGACCAAGTCTAATACGACATGAAATGACATCAAAAGACTTATAATACACCCCATTAAATAATAATATAACCATAAAAACACCTAAAGATCAAGTTTCTATGTATATGGGTCCTAATTTGACTTATAAGGTCAAATTGGTCAATAAAATGGTGACTCATAGGGGTAGTATGCCTACTATGCTAAAGATTAGTAGCCTTATCCTATCTATGGGCTTAGGGAGTCATCTGAAGTCTAAAAAAAAAAAAAAAAAAGACTTTACACTTGATAAAAAGGCTTTTACCAATACAAGACAACTAATCACCTCAACCACATAAAACAAAGGATACACAAAGCAAATCAAACACACTAACAAGAAACACATGTGTGCTCAAAGAACTTAGTGAAAACAAAAAAAAAAACAAATATACATAACTATAAATTAGGCATACTTCCTTTGCAAGATCAAAAGGAAAGTTTCTTGAATATTCTTCTTCATGAGATGAATCATAGTGCCAAGCATGTTTCTCCTTGTATTGGATGTTTGGTAGATCAAAGCTATTCCTTAGCGCTTCACTTGATCTACTCTTAAGTAGATCATCCTTAAATAGGTATCTAATGTAAATTCATTCCTATTGAATTTATACACATACCTCATGTGCCTACCCACTCTTCATCGCATGATCAACTTGTATCTTCTTGGTAGGCATGGTTTCAAGAGGAATAGTTTCTTATTCCTTTGAAGAGTTTCTCCCAACTGGTTGAGAGGATGATAACTAATTTTGATGATTTAAAACATATCATCATGGGATGTATATGTCTCTTGAAAAGACAAATTTGAAAATTTTATTTTTCTTTGCATACCCACTTGGGTGTCAAGTATGTCTTCTTCATTTTTGACTAGACCATAGCCTCCTTGAAGAGGAGTATAACCTACTCCAATTATTTCAAACAAGTCATCCCAAGGATTATTAGAGACTTTTTCTTGCCCATCTATGATATATTGGATATTGATGGAAGAACCAATGATGATTTTCTCTTTTTTGACACAAGGAAGACATTATTCAATATCAACACAATTAGAAGATTAAATGCAATAAATCACCCCTTATTCAATATTTATAACCTCTTGAGGGATCTCAAGTTGTGTCTCAACTATTATAACCTAACTTTGCTTCTCAAGGACTACAAGATCCTCAATTTCTTTCTCCTTCTTGGTGATGCCAATGCTAGAAATTTTTTAATCAAGTGACTTATCTCAATGAGGCTACCAAGGAACTATATTCTCTTGAAGCAAAGGTTTATAGTTATTATCAACCAAATGCTTCTCTTTAGGCTCCCACACCACAAGTCCATCAAGGCAAATGGTGATAAGGTGAGGACAAGATGAACTATTTGGTGCAGGTGGAACATTGAACTCAATATCAGATTGAGAATGAAATTTAGGGAATCCTTTTGGGAGTTATTGAGGAAGAGAAAGCAAACCTTGGAGAAAAATAGCTTGGTTTTCTTCCATCCATTTGACAATCACTTCATTAAAATCTGATTTTTCTTGAGCACTCTCTTTACAAAGGTTAGATGGGGTGTGTTTAGGCATAGGATCTTCTTTTGGATCTAAACCTTATATCACACCTTGACTCAATAATTTTACTTTTAAATCTAACTCTTTAATTTATTTGGATAGGTTCTCTTGGAAAAGTATTTCTTTAAATTAATAGGCATCTTCATGAGGATAAGGAGTATAAGAGGGATGATATGGAAAAGAAGAGATTTCTTGAGGAAGGGTGGGTGGGTATGATGGATGATATATTTGGTGAGGTTTTTCCTCATGAATTATTATCTTATCCTCTAAAGATGAAACTAGGCCACTCGCATATAACATCTCACTTGGAATCCTTTGTTAATTTGCTCTCTCAATATGTGCCCACTCTCTTTTAATCAGATTCAATACATGTCTCTCATTATTATTGAGATGAATAGGAAAATATTGATCATGTCCCCTTTATGTGTTAATATCCATCATGTACCTCTCATATCCCAAGAGAGTTTGCTTGAAAGTTGAAATGGACTAATTTGAGAAGTGACTCGGTTGACTAAGAGGAGCAAGATATTGAGAAGGCTAGTTATATGACTAATACAACTCATGATAAGGTTAATAAGGGTCATATTGAAGATGGTAAAGATCATGATAAGGTTGATAATAATCATACAATAGCTAATAAGTAACTCCATAAGATTAATATATCTCATCAACTTGTGTAAAATAATACTCAACACCAAAACTAGCCATGGAACTTCATTGGGAAGCAAGAACACAAAGAAAACTTACCAAAAATCTTTAAAAGGAATTTTTGGACCACTTGACTAGCTGATATAACTTCAGAGTTACCATTGATGCTTTGATAGATGCCTCCAAGGACTGATGTGTTAAAAGACAACACCAAAAATCTTTCAACTTCTTAGATAATTAGTCCTACTAGCCATGCCAAAAACTATTGTCACTTGTAATTTCACCCTTTGATAAGATGTCTCGGATCTCCTCATTGAAGTGGCATAATAAAAAAACATCTAGGTTATGGGTAGGCTAAGAATGAGGTAAATCTCTAGATAGTGATAAGTCCCTTAATGTACCACTTTTAGATCACTACTACACATATGCTTGTAAGGAAAAGGGAGATGAAATTGAAAATAAACTATTGTCAAGGTAGTGATACACCAAATTAATTGATAAATTCTAATGAACTACATGTCACACATGAGACCAAGAGACTAACTAGGCATACACTTATCTAAACTAAATCTTCTCACATCAGTATTTCATTATGAGGTTGTGATTAATGTTTAGGCTATGAGGACTAGACAAGAGACATGAAATGGCACTATTGAATAGATTAACTCACTCAACCTTGAAACTTCATAGAAAAATTCACATGAATTCTAAGAAGAAGCTTTTAAACTATAGATATATGAGAGAATGAAATAAAAATGCTAAGGAAACAATAGTCATAACTAAGCAATATCCATCATTCAAGTGAACACACTATGAATAGTTACAAAAAAGGTAAAATCAGTAGTATTTGTTAATCCATGGTATGCAAATAAGAAATGCTTCACCAAACTTATATGGAGCATCCTTTATAATAGCCAAAATGGCTAGTTCTTATAGAAGTTAAGAGAGATAAAAGAAAAAAGGAGACCAAATGCCACAAAGACAAGTGTCAATGTAATAAAAGTAGTTAAATGTGCATGAGAATATAGTGTGAAATTTATCATTCAATTTAGAAGTCTCAAGTGGCACCCCAAGTCATGAAACTTTTGAAATGTGTCATGAAATCTCTTCAGCTAGTCCAAGAAACTACCTTCATAATTCACCCCTATTACAACATCCCAAAAATAATCAGGGATAGGTCTAATAATTGAAATGAGAGGAAGGGGTTATGGACATGCTCTTATATGAATTTTTTGTATTCCTAATCATTTGGAAACCTCTAAAAGTAAACCATCACTATCTGAAGTCAGTGAAACTCCCTTTTTCTATAGACATTGGACACTTGGATTCCAAAATGGCTTCAATTTCTCATGAAAAAATATAAAATGGGGTGAATTACATGTGTTAAGACTATCCATGGCCTTAGAGTAATTAGGCACACCTTAAAAATAAAAGTCTTAAAGTTTTCACCTTTCTCACTATCATGTTCATCATGCCAATTTTGACTGGGTAAGATGAGATCTTGTTGAGGTACATCATATTTGTTCTAAACCAACAATTTGTAATGGGGAGTTATTTTAAGTCTCAATTTTCCCTCCCATTTTATTGGCATATTCATACTCTTTCTAGAACCTACAAAACACATAAAACTATCAGAAATACCCTATTTTATACTTCATCCATACAATTATGTACATTATATAAAATTGAGGAGTAGACTGAGAGAGTCACCTACATCATCCAATCACTTTTCTTGTCAAACTGGTCTATTAAGGTAGCTCTCCATCTTCATTTTACCAATAGGGACATTTTCAATGGTTTACAAGGGTTTTAGGTCCTTTTAGCTCCTAAAATTCATTCATAGAGATGGGATGTTACAAATATAAACAAATTACACTAGATTAATTTTAAGGACCCCTATAAACCTCCTCAAAATCCTTAGATCTCTAGGCACATCCTTAGAGAATATGTGATCATCTAAAGTTATTTTATCGAGCTTGGTTCTTCATGTTTCACAAGCCTAATGTAGCCTTAAGCCTAAAAATGGATTATTTGTGCTTTATTTACACTCCAAAAGCTTTTCCACATCTAAAATTAACCTATAAACATGTCCTAATTCATTATAATGTCCTCCTAAGATTAGAATTTAAGTTGACCTTTCATTTGGATTTTAGGCCTAACCAGCCTAATAAGCCTATCTGTAACTTTGAGGGTCTAGGGTATCCTGTTAAGATTTTGTCCCATATGTATGATAATACCTATTGGTTCAGATTTTATCCAACTTCCCATACTTATTTTCAAGGTCCTCTTAGCTCCTTGTTCATCCTTTTCTCTCTACTTTCCAAAACCTCAAGGTTTGCATACAAAGGGAAGTACCCTTTGTTTGAGACAAAAAATAGGGTACTTCCCCTATTTCTTCAGCTAAAATTAAATTTTTAAGATCCTCTACAAGTTTTAGACACACTATAGACAAATTTTAAACCATTGGTCTTATCATTTGACCTTACAATTTCTCCAAAATCTAAGGCAAACTACTATAAAGAAGGTAAACTGAGTATGAAGGACTGTCTCATGTGGATTATAGGTACTTGAAACCCATAATATGCTCTATTTCTTGTTTTGGACATCTCATGAAGGTCCAATACTCATATAAAGTTCATTCAAAATGCCTTCAAACTCTCCACCTCTCGTGAGGGCTTTTTCAGTGCATACCTTGCTCAGTTCAGTCTTGATTATGTTTCTTGTCTTGGAGGGGCACATGTTCGTCTATGGAAAGTTTAGAAATTAGAACTAGAATACCTAAAACTTCAATAGTTTAATGCTCAATTTTCATCATGGCATGGATATTTGATCCATTTCATTATAATTATATGGTAGTTCTTATAAAAATGTAAAATAACTTGATCTCGTTAGTGTTATTTACTAAGTTTTAATTTGTAACAATAATTGATTTAACAAAAATAAAAAAATCAGATCATATTACACATTTAAATTTTATATTTTATATAAAATAAATTAGTCATATATTAACACCTTTTATTATAATAATTACCACAAAATGTGGATTATTACAGTAACTATATTGTTGGGTGATATTTACATCACTTTTGATGATGTGTTATGCATAATTTTTGTCATTCATCCTATAGTGATATCAAAAATAGTAAACCATGTGACTACTTGATTATTATAATTAAATCATTTGTGGGTTAGTGCATCATCCCACACCAACCACATTGAACATCAAAGAAGTCATCACAAACATTCTTGTACAACCCTTCTAGTTTTTAGCATGCTCTCCATAACATTTTTTAGCTCATTTGATAGTTCCAAGGATGCCATACCCACCATCATTCTGCACTTACCTCTTGGTAACATTATAAAATTCATAAATGACCCAATCAAGACTTTGCATTGCTCTTTCTGAGCATAAACATACATTCTAGTCATGCTTCAACAAATCAAAATATATTTTTCATAAAATTCCCTAGGTAAAAAAAATATTAACTCATTCATAAAATTCTTGCATTTAAAAGCCAATACAATCTTTGCATTTCATAAAGTATAGCCTTGTTAAATTTATTTTCATAAAAACCAACTTATAAGACCCAATTGTGTTTCACAAGGCTACATCAATAGAAAATTCCACAAGGGTTATTTTTCAACAACCTTTAAGAGGTAGGTAAGGAACACTTAATCTAAAATTCAACCATTATTCACAAATATCCCATGGTAAACTTGTGGCACTTGTGGTGCACATAAATGAATGAATTAGGTAGTTACCTCATGCAAAGGGAAGAAGTGGGTTTGTATCCTACAAGACGATCCACTCCCTAGTTATTACCTGATCTATGCCAATGTATATTTATTATTTCTTCACCCTCAACCTCACCCTTTCATCAATACTCATTACTATAACAAAAATGAAAATTTACACTACATAATGCCATACTATACCTTGATATATTTTAATTTATATAGGTTAATTTTGAGTTGAGGATTTACATCACAAGTAGTTTATGACTATATTCAAGTTCACAAATTACATGGTTTTAGGAACACCAATCAAACTTATTGCATGTCATGCATTTACAAAGTACCCACACCACAATGTTGTTAAAGGGGAAAAATTATAAGTTCATAGGGTTTATTACATCCATGTATCATGGATAAGTTACAAGGTCTATATACTTATTATAATCAGATACAACATATAACAATTTACATATAATAAGGGAACCACATGAAATAGAATGCACATACTTGACTCAGGTAATGAACTTAAAAACTATCAAGACAATAAAATGACCAAGAAGCCAAACAATAACTTGTATTGATTCATATTTAATGACTTGAAATATTTACAATCCCACACAATTCTTAAATAAGCCTCAACTTGTAATTTAGAGTTGACATGAAAAATTTGAAAAAAAAATATATATCTAAAAGAAATATCTATTTTAGTAAATGCTATTCATAGTAAGTTTCACATGCAAGCACCCACAACTCTAAAAATTTCCAAAAAAACATAAACTCTAAAATTAGCTTATCAAACAAAATTCAACTGAAGTTGATGCTTGGCCCTAAAAATATATAATTTCTAAAAAGAGAAAATTTTAGAAAAAATTATTAAATGGTATTTTCAAACCCTCAAATGATCATTTTTAGCCTCTAAAAATATTTAAATCAACTAAGTGGATAAATCATCTTAGGACAACATCCTAATTTTTGAGATGATCATTTTGGCATTTGGAAGAGCACAAATAGAGCTACGGGTCAAATGTTATGGCCTTCAGAAGGTTGGCCTATTTTTTATGCATCGTTCTCCTCTAGTTGAAAACAACTCAACTCCTATGAGTTGCCCTAATTATAATTTTGACATTTTTCTTTACCAATATTCTTGAGCTCCCATTCTATAATCCAAGTCTTGTCTTCTTACTATACTCCTTCCCACTATACCAAATATCTATTATAGTTCCCTTTCCTTGTGCTCAATATCTTCATATCCAAAACCTGTACTACTTTTTCCTTCTTATCTAAAACTTGTTTCTCCAAATTTACTTATTCATATTCATCAAATCCATAATATTCTCCATGGAATTCATATAATTATGAAACATTAAATACTGAAGATATATCAAAATTCTACAGTAAACTCACCTCATAAGCATTGTCATTGATTTTCTTCACAATTTTGTAGGCCCAATTTTCTTATACTTTAACTTATTGTACATGCATTTTGAAAATATTTATTTCCTTATGTAAATCATTACCAACTTTACTTATTTAAATACCTTGCATCTTCTTCTGACATCTGATGCTACTTTATATTTCTCATTACTTTCTTGCAAATTTATTTTTACTCCTTGTAACTATTGCTTACGCTATACAAACACTTCGACATCATTTTTAATTCAATCTACAATTGGTAATTGTACCAAATCTAAAACACCCATAGGATTTCTACTATAAACAATTTGAAATGGTGATTTTTCTATTGATCTATTCATTGAATTGTTATATGCAAACTTATCTTGTGGTAAAGCCAAGTACCATTGCTTAGGCTTCTCTCACACTATGCATCTCAATAAATTTCCCACACTCCTATTCACAACTTCTACCTTCCATCTACTTTTTGGAATTGGTTTTCTTATATGCAATGAAATGAACCATTTTATAAAATTTATTTACAAAAACAAAATTGAATCATTACCTCTCTCGTGTTTGGTAATCCCAACACAAAATCCATACTGAAATCTATCCATGGTCCTCTTGGAACTGGTAGTGCCATGTATAGTCTAGTATTTTATACATTACCTTTAACCACCTAACATATTATAAACCTTGAAACATACCTTGTCATATCTCTCTTCATCTTTGGCCAAAAGTATGTTTCCTCTACTAAAGCTATGATCTTCATCTTACTAAAATGTCTAGCTAAACTACCACTATTTAATTCTCTTATTATATTGTCTTGTAGTGACCCAACTAGAATTCACAATTTTTTCCCTTTGAAGAGATAACCTTCTTGTATAATAGACTCATCATGAATAGCATATGTCTCACTTATTAATGGATTCTTTCACTACTCAACTATCTTGCCATAATATGGATCAATGTCATATAATTATTTGATAGTTTCAAATACAACTACTTCACTCACCATAGTAGTTCTACCCTCTTGATCAATGCATTAGGTACCTAATTATATATTTTTATTTTATGATTCGACATAGAAGTATAGCCTTACAATAAAGAAACCCACTTCACATGCCTATTATTCAACTTTTTTTGTGCATTCACATACTTCAAAGCCTCAGGATCTATATATAGGATAAACACCTTAGGCACCATGAAATCCCTCTAATGTTTTAATGCTTGTACAATTGCATAAAGTTCAACATCATACATAGAATATTTTGTTCTTACCTCATTCAATTTCTCACTAAGATATGTTATTGGCTTTTCTTCTTGACTCAGCACAACACCAATACCCATAAATGAAGCATCACAATCAACCTCAAACACTTTGTTAAAATATAGTAATGATAAAATTGGTCTTTCTGTAATCTTTTTTTCAAAAATTCAATGCTCTTTATGGTTGCTCTAGTCCATGTAATTTTTTTCCTTCGCATGCAATTTGTTATTGGTGCCATAATATTACTATAATTTTTAATAATTTTTTTGTAAAATGTTGCTAAACCATGGAAACTTATTACCTCTATAATGTTTAATTAAATACACCACTCAAAAATTGCCTTTATATTTTCTTCATTCATTTTCACACCGTCTAATAAAACTAAAAATAACCTGTGATACTTCAAATTTACATAAAACTTCTCCTTTCATAATAAATATATTACCATTTCAACTATTGTAAGTGTTCTTCTTTAGTCTTATTGAATATAAAAATATCATAAAAATAAATAACCAAAAACTTACCAATATATTATCATAGCATTGTATTCATCATCCTCATAAATGTGTTATGTGCATTAGATAATCTGAATAACATCGGCATCCATTCATATAAGTCATCCCTAGTCTTGAATGCAAGTTTCCACTCTTCTCCTTCATGAATTCAAATTTGATGGTAACCACTCCTTAGATAAATCTTGGTAAAATATTTTGCTCCTCTAATCACATCCATTATATCATCTAAACAAGGTCTAGGAAACCTACACTTGATTGTAATTTTATTAATTGCCCTACTATCCACACATATTCTCCATCCCCCATCTTTATTTGGAGTTAGCAACGTTGGTGTTGGACATGGACTCATACTCTCCCTTATCATATTATTTCTTAGCAACTCAATAACATGTTTATTTAATTATAAATGTTATGTTAGACTCATCCTATAAGCTACTTGATTGGGTAGAGCTTATCTTGAAATCAAATCAATGTGATGTTGTATATCTCTCTTCGGTGGTTAATCATCTGGTAACTCATTAGGCATAACATCTACATATTATTTCAGCATTCTTGGTGCTTTTTTGGGTATTTCTATCATTTGTATATCTTCATTCTTTGTTACTAATACATAACAACAACCTTTTACCTTCATATCTTGGATAAATTCTTTAGTAGAGAGCATGCTTTCTATCATTTCTTCCTCTTTAAGAGGTAACAAAACTACATTTATACCACCTTTCCAAAAAGTGAATGTGTTCTTTGATCCATCATAAATTATTTTCCTAACAAATTTATATAGTCTCCCCAATATAAAATGGCATAAATTCATCAAAAAACATCACACCATATTTCACCACACCACAATAGAGATTCAAACTCAGTTATACAGCCCTAACTTTTGACTCGTAGCTCTATTTAAGCTCTTCCACATGCCAAAATGATCATATCAAAAAGTAATTTTTTTTCCTAAGCTACTCTATCCACTTAGAGTTGATTTTAATATTTTCCAAAGGCCAAACATGATCATCTGATGGTCTGAAATTACCATTTAATAATTTTTTTAAGAATTTCCTATTTTTATAAATAATATATTTTTATGATTGGATGTCAGCTTTAGTTGAATTTCATCTAACAAGATAATTCTATCATTTAGGTTATTTTGGGAAATTTTTAGGGTTGTGTGCATTTTCATGTGAAACTTACTATATATAGTAACTACTAATAATAGATGTTTGTTTAGATTTTAGTTTTTTTTTTAATTTTGCATGTCAAATCTAAATTTTGAGTTGAGGCTTATCTAATCATGGTGTAGGTTTGTAAACATTTCAAGTCATTCAATAAGAATCAATACAAGTTTTTGTTTCAGATCTTGGCTTATTGGTAATTTTATTATCTTGATAGTTTTTGGGTTCATTATCTAGTATCAAAGCAAGTTCAAATCTTGGAGTAAGAGATGGTAAGAGTAACAATTGAGATTGATCGATGGTCATTTTGGTGCATGAAAGAGATCAAACAGAGATACAAGTCAAAATTTATGGCTTCTAGAAGGTTGGCCTATTTTTTCTACATCATTAGGTGTTTTATTAAATCATGCCAAGGCATTCTCACATTACAATAGAAGAAAAATTACAAGGGTCCATAAATTTAATAAGTCTAACTGATGCTTAGATGTTATCCTATTTAACATCAAATACTCATTAGATTTATATAATTATCCACAATTTCACACCTCATGGATGAGATTCCAATAATATTAATAATACTCAAAGTTTACCAACTTGCCCAAGCAAGTCAATAACATTCAACACTGCTTGGCTCTGCAAGCTTAAGTCACACCCTCAGTCCTCCCAAGACTACCACACTTCAATTATCACATGATGGATCATATTGAAAGCCATCAATAGACATATGACATTCATCCCTTTATTTTCACCAACAATCTTTTATCACTAGTCCCTCAATTAGCATACCCAAACAAGGTAATAGTTGATTATTGTAGCTTGTGTTATATAGTGTGTCCTTGTGAATGCTGGAATCATCCAAGGATGAGTGTGAATTAAATATTATCTTAATGTAAATTATATTTTCCCACGGTCATTAATTTCAACAAAAAATCATAGATCTGTAGCACCTCAATAACATAGAACATAACACATATTCATTTTTAGATTATGTCATGTGTCGAACTAGTTAGCCAAACTTGCATTCATAGAAAATAAGCATAGAAAATAATATCCATAAAATATCCAACTATTTTTCTCACCATTACTTGATTTCACACATATTAAAGGTGAGTCAATTTTGGAATAGCCTTACCTAACTAAGGGCAGCTTGTACACATTGAGATGTTTTACCGAACTTGAGGCCACTCATCACAAGAGGGATTTATCATCTCAATAATACTTACATTTGAGTTCATATAAGACATGAATATTTAACTCATAATAACATAATAACATTAAAATTATACTCATACCAATCATGTATAGTGACATATAATCGAAGTAAAACATTATGCCGCTTGATATAATAGTTAATAAAATATAACTACATAAAATTAATGATCAAACTACTCTGTTTTCAATATGTTACTTCTTTAATTAATAAATATATAGCTTTAGTCATCCCATTTGATCATAATATGATTAAATTTATATTTAATTACTTAATTCAAAATTCAAGACTTCATTAATAGTCAACAATCTATTATTAGGAAAATGATGTAGGAACATCAAGACAAGCATCTTCTAAACATGTAAATAAGGTCATTTTTGATGTAATAGTGTCTTAGAGGTTATATGAAGATAATAATAAAGCCTCTGAAGGCTTTAGTTTGTATTATAATAAGTTTATGACACATTTGAATAGTTTAGTAGAATATTTGTGACTTCATGAAAGACATGTACCATTTGTAAGTAAGAATTACTTAAAGTAACTATAAAGACAACTAAGAAGCCTCTATAAAGGTGGAAGTCTATGTTGAAAAATACATACATGGAATATGCTATAATAAGGTTAAGGATTTGAGATATTTTTGGAACTTTTATCTATCCTATGACTATGTTTATATCTTAGGTAATTAATTATAACTTCCAAGAATTCATTTTAAGATCAAATGTAAATAGGACAAAATAGAGAGAGGAGTGGTGTAATAGGAGCAAATAAGTTCTTTAGGCCTATATGGTTGCATTAAGAGGTCGATGTGGAAATAATTTTGTGATATAGATTGTGGTCATGCTAAAACAAAAGGAGTATATTTTTACATGACTATATATTTCCATGTGTTTATATTTTTGATTATTTATCAAATCTCATTTCTTTATGTAACTAGTTTTCGATATTTGAATGTAGGGGATGAAGTATATGATTAGATTCAAATATATTTTTTGTATTTGGTAAGATTTCAAATTTTGCCCTCCACTTCATGAAATGTTCTTGAAAGGATTTTTAATCTGAATGTTGGACTGTGTATTTTATTGGTCCAATAGTAGTCTCAAATAAGAAAATTGGTATTTTATTTTACTTATTAAAAATTCATTCAAGTCTTGAAACTCATTGATAAATAAATAAAAAATGAATAATTCTAGTTAACATCAAAAGAGGATATTTTCATCAATGTCTATAAGTTGATTTGCAGAATTATGATAGGGTCAAAGAAAAGAAGAAAATCATTCATTTGTCTACATTGTGAGAATTTTGAATTGAATGAATCAAATATGTAAACTCAATTTTTGTCTTCACCTTGGTGTTTTTATATTCATATAATTCATGGACAAGTCATTTATCATGTGAATAAATGGCATACAGGTTCTATGCATGGAATGTGTATCATGGAGATAAATGAAAATTTAAATATTAAATTTTTTGTGTTATGTATAGATCTATTCTAGTCTAATATTTAGTTATATTTTTTCATTGGTATGGCATTTGAATAGCTAGGAAGTCATTGAAACTAGATCTAATTAAATTAAGTCTTGTTTGTTCATAGTCTTGGCATTTAATCATTGGCAATTGCATGGCATGAGGATCTTAAGTTAATAGATGTGTTTAGAAATTACTTCCAACTCCTTATAATTTTTTGCATCATAGTGTCACATTGCATATAAATAATGTGCCCCTTCAGACGTCATTAGCTAAGATTCTAAATATAGTTTTAGTTTATGTAATTTTATTTATTGGGAAGATATATATATATATATATATATATATATATATATATATATATATATATTTATTGGGAAGATTATATATGATATAATTGTAAGAATAATTATTGGGGTTTTAAATTAATAGATTCATATTGAGTTTGATAGGATGTTATAAAATTGATCTTTATATGCCCTTTGAGTATTTTATTTAGAAATAAGATATAAATAAGAGATACATGAAAAGATACAAGGGTAAGAACCCATATTTTACTTTCAAAGAAATGAGAACAAGGTTTTGTAATTTCCAATGAATGGACATCATGTAATTATTTTTCAATTTGGTGTAAAAATGTTTTGTATTTAGAATATTCCCCCTAGGGTATCTAATTATAGATAGCTAAGTACATAATATATAATTGATTATAATATAATGTTTTTGGGTTCATAAGAAGTGGCAACATAATTATTTGAAGCCCAAGATAAATTGTTGACGTAAATTTTAATGACTATAATTTTGGGGTAGTTAGTCAATTTGGTTTTAAATTATTAAATTGATATTTTTAGGTTTTTGGATTGGATTAGAATAATTATATGATGATGTTTGTGCATCATAAAATTAGCTTAAGACTCATACCCATGTAGATCATTAGTTCTACCAAAAGCATAGGATCGTTAACATATCCAATAGGCTCTTATGTTCATTTTTACAAGAAAAATAGTGGCTATATTCATCCCTCATTTTAGAATACTCAAGGATATAAGAATGTATTCATGTGTATTAGAGTCAACCACTCATGCCTAGTGTCCAAAGTTAAATTTGGTCCTTTACCAGTAAAGATTTTGAAACCAAATGATTTATCCATGTAAATCATTTATTTTCCCCTTAATTAACCTTTGTATCCTAAGGTCACACACTTAGTCCCTTGAAAGGATTTATTAGCCTAAACATATTATGATGGCCTACTTCTATGATTACCAATAGATATAGAGTATTCACCTTATATATAATAGTAGACTTTTATTACATTGACTCCTATTGGCCTACCCATATAGGTAAACTATAAGTTAATTGAAATACACCTTATGCCAATGGAGATCAACATATTATGGAAAATCCTTAGAGCATAGGATCTGATACCAAATGAAATAACCCAATTAGTTCACACTAATTTTTTTTCTTAACAATTTCATGAGAAAGTTTTTATTTAGAGACTTATTTTATATATCACATGTCTTGATATTGTGCTTAATAACTATTCCAAAAAGAGTATTTTCAATATTAAACTCATCAACATAGTAAGCATGGCTATTAAATTTCTATAAAGGAGTTTTAGAGTACTAAGGATCCCAATCCTTAAAATAGTGTTCAGGTAATCCTTACCCAATTGCCAAGGAGGTTATATATAATAGAATGAGACATACTTTATCTCTTTATTCATTATTAGAAAAAGAATTCAATCTCAATCACAAATAGTATTACGTAAGTTCCACTAAACATTAGAAAGTACATTGAGACAATGCTTCACTTAACCAATAGAAGGCAATGATTTAAGAATACTACATGTTATTGATTTACACCAATAGGTTTAAACAGAATAATCCAATTTCTAGGATTTACTTTACCACCTTTTAATAATTCATGATTTGATTACATGAACAAAAGAATAAAACTACAAAATTGATCCTAAATCTAATAATTATTCTAAACCAAAATAGATTGGATTCCAATTTCCATGATATTTTAAGTGGATAAAAATATAACTTCCATGTTGGAGGTGTAACAAGACATTTATAGGCATTATGAGCCATGAAAAGGGTAGATAATAGCTCAACCAACATGAGGATCTAAGGTTAACGTATTCACCTAATCATTCATTTTCCAAAAAAGTTGGCGCATTTTTATTTCCTTCAAGTTTGAAATTTGTTTTAATAGTTGGAAGATAGTTTGACCACAAATTGAATAGACCCAGAATTTATAAGATACAAGGAAGGTTATTGAATTATAATCAAAATCCTTATTGGATTGGTTATCTATATCAACTTTAACAAGTTTGTAAATGATCCTTTTCAGAAAAAATAATCATGTTACCACAACTTAATCCTTAAGCATAAGGGATTATAGGAAACCATTGATACTTACATGTTCATTTCCCATCTAGGAATCCTTTCTAACATAAGCTTAGACAATGAACATATAGTTAAAGATAATATTTCCTTAATGTTTTTAATTCAATATGACTCATAATGGAAAAATAACTAGTTATTAACATTTAATACTTCCTTTCAAAATAGAAGTTTCATCCATAACATAATAAGTATGAATGAATAACTCAACAAGACTCCATATTAATCTGAAGAGTAAATGAGCAAACATAATTTCAGATTGATAAAGAGTTGTACAAGCCAATAATAGAGCTTCTTAACAAGACTAGAAGATTTTCATACTGATTCAATAAATCATAAATGTTTACATGTGTGAATACCCTTAATTTTTTAAGAAAATAAAGGTATACTAAATAACACAACTAGGATTAGGAAAAAGAAAACTATAAATACCCAAACAAAACTATTGGCAAAAATACATTATCATAATTACATAATATAAATTTTTTTCCATTCTAACATCCAAGTGTTATAGGATCTCCATGGTGAACAAAGACATTTTTAGCATATATTTCAAATCCAAATACCCGTTTAGTCAAATTTGAATAGACCATACAATAACAAAATTGTCACAAAGATGACACAAATGAATGAATAACTATACAATCTTCTAAATTTATTCAGGATGTTTATCCATTACACTATCCATCAAATTCATAGAATAAGAAGATTCTTCTCTTAAGTTTGAACACATACAAGATCCAAATAAAATATTAACTTCATAAAATGATCACCTAATGGTAAATTTGAAAAAGTCTTTTCCTGCAGCAAAACATGTTATGAGCCATGTCAACACAAGACTGTCAACTCATCTTCCTCTTAGAATACCAATCTAAACACCAACATGATAATTATTTTAATTGAAATGTTGGGTAATAAAAGTGATTTTACTTTAGAAGAATGTGGTAGAGTTATAACTTTTGCACCAATATTTTTATCGTCCATCATTATGATGAAAGGTAATTCTAAAAACCACTAAATGTTAATTATGGTATGGTTGTTTATAGTTCACATACAAGTTCAATTTCAGCTCATATAGATGCTATGAGTATCCCACATATTGTTGTACCACAAAGTGTAACCTTATGTGACATTAATTTCATATCACATTCATTATTGTTTTCAATCAGATGTGCATCTATTTGACCTTCACTTGGATACATAGATTTATGAAGATTAATATTCATACTCTTGTTTACTTATAATCTAATCACAATGAAAAATAAACATAAATTAGAAACAACATCTATAATAGATCTAACATTAATGAATTAATGGTCATCCATATTTTATTATCTGCATAGAATCCTTTTAACAATAAAAATTAAATTCTAGTCATTCAAAGGAACCATCCTAGATAAAAAGAACATTATACTACTTGTTAAACACCACTCAAGGTTGATTTTTTACAAATGTCCATACATGGAGAAAAAGATATATTCAATCAACCAACAACGAGTCTAATATAAAAAAATGCATTAATAAATACACTACTCATTTATCATATACTCATAAATTTACACAATATAGAGAACTAACATTTAGAAGGGAATATAACAAGATCCAAGGGTCCCTTGTCATTACCTCAAACTCATAGGCACCCTCTTACTTAAATTTTGAATGGCATATTACTATTAATAACACCTATCCAACACATAGTTTTATAGTAGTCAACTTGAAATGATAATGACAACCCACAACAAGAAGCACTGGCATAACCTAGCCCAACCAACCACTAAAAAGAGTTAACTTCCCTTCAAATATGAGGATCATGCATTCACCTAATGATTCAACAATATTTTAAGCAACATTATAGGCATTCTTTAATACTTAATGAAACAAATAATACATCTCAACCAATAATTTTAGAATTATGTTACTTGGAGAACCTCCCAACTATCTTATTCAGCTTAGGAAAATTCTCTAATAGTTAGAAAATGCTCATATAGTTGAATCAAACCATTTTAAAAATTTTAACACACTCTTCTATTCCAGCGTACATCCAAGCGATTGAATTAACAAGGATAATAGTCCATAATAGCTAAACGATTACTTACAGCCAATAAAATTCACCAAATTAAAGAGAAACTCATTTCATTACTCTTAAGAATGATTTACTTAAAATCCTAACAAAATTAAACGGATGAAGCGTATAACTTAAGCATACAAATGGGTATGTACAATCAATAATAGACATAGATATTTTACAATATAATCTCAAAGCCTATGGGTAGTTTACATAACTTAAAAATAATGGTGAACACAATAGTATCACAAGGTTTTGAAACACCACACCCTAACATAAAAATTGACCATGCATCAATATGATAAAATCATTAATCCATACTATGCCCAAAACTATCATGGCAAGGTTTAATTTAAGCATTTATTTGCTTCACGAAGGTACAAATGGAGTCCTAGAAGAAAGAAAAAAAAACCACAATTATCCACACCATGCCTAGAAAGGTGAAAATAAGGCCATCATGACATAGAGGAAAATAAGTCAACTAAAATCAAATAGCGCATACAACTCAATATACATCTATTATTATATTGTAATAGTATTTTGATCACCCTTTTTAGGAAATTAACCTTAAAACTACCATCACATTACCCATTTTTATAGATCTCAAATTTTTAAAAATGCATCTATAACCATATCTTAATATAATAAAACCATTTTATAAATCCATTAATTTTCATCAATAAATCTCCAAAACTACTCATAAAAATAATTCAGAATTTTTTTGTATAATAAGTCAAGCTTGTATGATTTAAAACATTTTATTTGTCAAAAACTCATAGATTCCTATGTCAAAATAGCCACAAACATGTTAATGAAATATATATGATGCCATATACTACCATTATCTCCAAAAACAATCCTTCTATTAATTCATAAGAAGCAAAACCAATTATCTGGCATAACCCAACAAGGAGACAATAAGAAAATTTTGGCATTTAATAATGTCATAAAAATGGAAATATTTTTAACCCTTTTGCAAACATCAAATTGCGAACCCTTTTAGCAACTTCAATCACTAGATCATGTACATTAATAATTTTATTCATTTCATCAAATCCCAAACTATGCATAATTTCATTTGCATACTCAAATATATTGACCCATATTAGGGTATAGGCTCAAATATGCTTGTGGATGCAAGCATGTCTAGTCATATATCCCAATAACCATCTAAATTAACTAATTTACTAATTTAAAATTTAGTATTGATAATTATTCTAACCATAGCAGGGTGAATTTCTTGTTATTGTGCCTTAGCTTGCCTTTGGGGTTGTTGCTTCCTAGCTTATAGAAAATGCTAGACATATTTTGTAAAAATGGCATGGACATCCATCAACAATGACCAATGAAGTCAATATATCCCATTCTGCTACAAACAAAATCATATACCTTGGTTGGGGGTAATAGTTTGTTTACAAAATGTAACCAAAAACATTTTCTTATTATTGGGAATAATAGGTCTTCCCTAGTAGCCATGACTTCCATTCTTCCATTTCTATCCCTAGGTGGAGAAATAATGGATCTTATCACCATGAAAAACCCTAATGGTGTTCTAAGCAAGGAAAATCAATTTTGACAAAATGCAATCATATCTAAAACTAAAATCATGTTTAAGGATCTTATTTAATTAATTATCTTTTATTTAATAAAATTAAACCTTTATGATTCCTAATTTTATGGGTGTACCTATCTTTTTCAACACATTTTTGGGGTCCAAAATGAGATTGTAATATTTTTGACCATGTTATTTGTTATCTATGTATTTTATACAATAATACAATCATGATTTCACAAATGAATTGAACATAGATATCTTTTGGTTTGAGTCTTTTAGACCCTCTTTACAAGACATTAAAAACTTTGATGAATAAAAAATCATGCCAAGAATTCATATTAGTGTAGAACATGACTACTCCTAAAGAAAAATACTTTATCAACTAGATAAATTACTCTAAATCCACCCATCTTGGCTTGCTTTACAAAGAACTTACCAATTAGAATAGATTAAAATTCAGTAATGTAAAATCATTTCCCTTGGAGAAAAACATTTTCCACTTTCTTAATCAATGAATGGGATGAGGGCTCAAAAACATCCCATAAAAGTGTTAAGCATGATTTAAATCATGCTATAGAAACTTTTAATCAAAATAATCTGATTAGTAGCATTGTTATCACATTACCATAGCATTTGGTTTGATAAATATAAGGTGTAATTTTTCATATATAAATTGAATTTAAATTTTAAACTTTAAATATAGTGAAAAGACTATATATATGGCATTGATCATTTTTTTTAATTTTGCTACTATTGATATGTATCATAAAGTTTGGAAATCGGAACGTTTTGTATGAGAGAATGACAAAAAATCTTCCTCCTCTCCTTTTTTTCATTCATGTTACAAATGTAAATTAATTATTTTTTCATTTAACATAATGATGTAATACATGCATATACACATCAAAGCAGATGTTTTATGTAGAGACTCAATTATATTACAATCATTATTATTTCCATTTTGTTGCCATTATTTGATGTATATGAGTCATCACCTTGGATTAAACACTTAATGACACTTTTTAACTTTATTTTTCTTCTTTATTTGATCATGTGGCCATCTTTTATTTTATTTGTCATTCTATCATGTTTCTTGTGTACACATGAGTCTATTTTATCATCGTCTTTTTTATGTGTTTGTTTCTTCCTCTATGAAAATAATTATGATCTATCAATCCTACCCTAGGCAAGATTATTGGGCCTCTCTATTGTGTCCTCTATGTTTTTTTACAACATTATTCCCATGGTATCATATTATCAATGTTTGTACCCATTTTTTTGGTTGTATCTTTTTCTTTTTTAATCAAACTAATATCTATTTGAATCAAGGAATGAAAAAACTATACATAAAAATGATCTATAAGAAATTTTAGACATGCATAAATCTAACACCAAATATCCAATATATTTAAGACACTCTTACAAGACCAAAAGGTGCCCTCATATTAGCTTTTAATCTTTCCTATATTTTTGACCTATGTTTTTATTCACAATAATTTATCCTAGACTATGTTTATATATACACATATTATATGAATCATATATATGCATATTTTTTTTGGTTTAAAACTAATTATCTCTATATAAACTAGTATTATTTAGTAACTTGAATGTTTATGATATTACTTATGAAAAATCAAAAATGCATATTATACTTGTTTTAATGTTTTTTATACTTTCATATATGAAGGATAAAATATCCATTTGACTTGTTTAACAGCACGTATAAACTCTTTTATAACCGATATCAACTATTCTACAACCCATAATAGCTATTTTCAAAAACATAACATGTAATGTGCAGCCTATATAAACGATTTTACTTGATTATTTGTTATTCAAAGGTGGAAATCAGTTTGATAGGATAGAAGGCATTAAAAATACTTAAAACTACTTCATTTTCATTTAATTATTGAATTTCTAATTCCACTAAATTACTACAATGTATTATATTATTTCTTATATTTTAGCATTTCTATTTAGTATTTTTATATTTTAAGAATAATCATATATTTATGGTTGAAATTTGTATATATTGGCATATCAAAACAAATCATTTCATTCTCTATTATGAGAGAAAATACAAGCTGTAGTTAGGAAGGAAAAGAGTAAATTTTGGTTTAGCTAGATCATAATATTTTTGATAAAATCTTCGTAATCATATTTTCAGGTACATGTATCAATTTCATTTGATGGTACAATTGAATCTATAAAGAGTTTATTTTATGTAATCATGTATTAAGGATTAGAGTCAACCTCCTGTTTAACTGAGGCAACACCAAATTTCTAAGGATTAAGTGACCTAATATCAAATTTATTATCTAGTTATTTGTGTTGTGTGTACCTTTCATTTATATTTGTGTATTTAAATTCTATGTGGAAAGCTTCAAATATGGATTGGTATTTCAATTAAATTATTTAATTTCCTTTACTTTTAATTTCATAAAATTTAGTTTATTTTTATTTCTATTTTTTAAGTGTGATTACTTATACACCAAATCTAAGCACCTCAACTTTATCGAGAGACTAGTGCAATATATAATACCAACACCTTGTCAAATGAATGCTTTAGGTTGAGAATTAATGAAATTAGTACTTTCAATAAATCAAATAGATGCACATCAGATGACTATACCAGAATGTAGGCAAGCATTTTTTCCTTGTGTTTATTTTATGGTTTTATTTTTATGATAATTTGTATGGAATAGGTATTGAGCACTAATACCTTTTTAAGGTTTAATTTTATATATATATATATATATATATATATATATATATATATATATATATATATATATATATATATATATAATCTATTTTACTATTTTTTAGATTAAAATTATTATTTTATTGATTAAATTTCATTCATATATACATATAAAGTATAAATTTAAATCTTTAATTGAACGCAAAAACTTAGGAAACTAATACTTTTGTTTTGTCTCTACATGACATAACATTTATTGATAAATTTAAGATTTTGTTTCGTATAAGTACTAACACTATGAAAATGAAGCAATCAACGAGAAAGGAAATTTTGAGATATATTTTCTTGTATTTTTTTTGAATGATATAGATTTAATGTCAATTTGGTTGATATATATCAAGAGCTATACACTCTCAAAGGTAGGATTAAGGAACTAAAAGAAAGAGATAGTGGGTTAAATGTTTAAGATAGTGCAATAAAGATAGATGTATGGTATAGTTAAAAGTGAATTTGTGAACATGTACCTTGATTAATTTATTATAAATTTATTGGTGAAGTCCAACCTCTAAAAATTTCTTATATACATGTTTATAAGAACCAACCTACACAAATTTATCCTAAAGCTATCAGTAAATATTGAAAATTCTCAACAATTACTTAAGTAATTAATAATAAAATATAATTAGCCTATAATAGTTTATATTTCACCTCTTAGTAATAAGATACTCCCTAAAGCAATGGCCCAACCACTTATTGGTAAGGATAGGAAATGTGAATTAGTTTGTCTCGCGACCATTAGTGAGGGATATAAGTTTGCACTAGTTTGTTTTACATCTGTTAATGAATAAATATTTCATGTCTCAAATGCTCTAAGAACTATTGGTGAGAACAAACATATAGTAATTATAATTATAAAATATTATTTCCCTGTTTGAATAAGGAATAAGGACATGCAAAAATTAATCATGTGTCTACTTATTAAAAAAAATACTTATATACCAATTTCATGCATAAATAAAGAAATCATAAATGTTATGGGTGAAATATATTAGTGAAAAATATCTAGATTGGTGTATTTTCATGGCGGTTCAAATATGCTCTAATTTGAAAGAAAAAGAAAAGAAAAATTGTGTAAAAACTTAATGACTAAAAAATAGAAAAAACACACCAAGCTTTAGGGTTTCTATCCCTCTACCCAACTAAAGGATACTAAAATCAATCTTATGATTTTTATTCCATATATAAACAAAAAGTGGTGGGAGAACTTAATTGACTGAAATTGACATTTATTTGACACTTTTAATTAAAAAATTCAGCTAAAATGTTATTTTTCCTCTAATAATAATGCCATAAACATCTATAAATATTATTACTCATAGATAAACATGAAATTATATGTAAAAATCTACAAAAATAGATGCATCATGTTGTTTAAGAATGGGAAAGACATAATTCCTAAATTCGTACAAGGAGATATAATCTTTTAAAACTAATTGGTGGAGGATGTTTTTACTATTTATTGCCTTGATTTTGGTAACTATAAGGTTGAGTGTAGATGCAAGCATATTTGAGCACGTATTAAATCATAAAGGAGGAGATATGAGATATAAAAACTAGATATGAATTTGAACAAATACTTTTGTTATCTCAAAGGGGAACTTGGTGACCAATGCGTATACATAGTAACCCTCAGTTATTTAATTAATATTTTACTAATTACGCTAATCATAAATTGTATTAAAATAATGTTATCAATCAAATACTATCACCATCTCAACATTGGACAAACATATAGTTAGTGCTCGAACCTGTACCAGAACTTTTTGTATCAAGTTTTGAGGAATTAATGCATGGAATAGTTTCAAAATGCCACGTAGACACTCACCCCTACGCCATGCCAATGAGATTTTACACGATGGCACAGAGTTAATCAAACGCAGGTGGTGTTTGAAAACACAACAAAAGTTTTTCAATGAATGCAACCGAGCATGGTTTCCTCGGTGAAAGGGTGAGGCCACATGGGAAATGCGATAGTCAAGTGTTACAACCCATGTGGACATCTTCTAACATACTCAGCACCATACCACATAAGCCATGCCTGCTTGGAAGGAGGTCAAAGGAAGTAAAACAAAAAATGAATGTTAAGTTTGAGAAAATGTGGGAAACCATGGCGGAGAGCTTCATGTTGACTGCACATTGACCAAACAAGTGCAAATTTTATGGTAAACCCCGTCGAAAGATAGCAAACAGGTAAACTATAGAAGGTCGAGTCTCAGATGCACTTTGGACCAATGCAACGTCCAAAGTGCTTGAGAAGTTCCAAATCTCGTAACGAAGACACTGGAGTACTTGGGATAGCTAAAGGGCGTTGACTGCAGGTTTTTGAAAATTGCAAGCTAAGCCATAAAACTCCACAGAGTTTGGGAGGCCAAAAGGCAAATTGCATTCGAGTGTACAAAGTTCTGCTAGAGGATGGAATGGCCAAACACAATTTTGAAAATTTCATTTGAGTGGGTTGAATTCCGTCAGAGATGTGAGTATTAAACAACAGTAACAAAATGGGTCCCAGGTTTTGCCTAAGGTCTATGATGAAAAGATCAATTGCAAATGAAGGATGAGAATCCCGTAGAACTCCATTCATTGACTGAAGATTTGACCTACATCCAAATTTCAAATAGGCACCTCGAAGCCCATAGTGGTTAAGAATAATGGTAATGTGGCAGGAGATGGGAGGTTGAAGTGCACTTTGCACTTAGCAAACTGCAAAGTGCATTGATGGTTCGGGATCCCACAAAAGAAATGAGACAAGCAGAGATGAGTCTGTTCACTGCAAGTTTGACTCACTTCCAAAAGGGGCTATGGACTTCAAAATATAATTCAATCTTCAAAAGGATTACTTGGCTGAAAAATATCTGGTTTTTTTATGCCCAATATTTATTGTTTTTGGTCCATGTTTGGCATCTGAATCTGCATGTAATATGTTCCAATCCCATCCATGGCGTACGAAAGCTTCAGGCATGATTTCAATGACGCATTAGATAATTGCCTGGAATGTCAACAACAAAAATAAAGACCCCGCCATGACCCTTATTTCATCCTAGATGCCATGAAGACCTTCCTCATTTTTATCTGCTACCAAATCTGTGAGAAAATGTCTGTGAAATATACTAGATGTATGAAGGAAGCTTCCAAAAGTTCAATGAATACATGTTCAAGGAGTCCCCTAGTCTTTTGTGGAAGCCATTGCGTTGTGCTCTAATAATGATCATATGTTTTGTCTTCTTTACAATGGAATCGTGGAATCTCATTGATGGAGATAAATGACACGTCGAGTAGAAAACCCAAGTGCGATGGTAGCTTTTAATATTTGGTGTAAAGGGTTTTGTAAGAGTAAGGGGCATTGACTGCTATGAAGTTTTCAAACACCATAGTGACTAGAGAGTTTTCAAATGAGAAAGTAATAGAATTTATCTAGAAATATTTTGAGATGAGATTATTGACATGGTAGAAAAGCATGAAAAGCATAAATGGATTGATGTTAAAATTGCATATTAATAAGTTTTTAAAAACTTGGCAATGTCTTAATTAGACACCCAATGTCAGCATTTCAAAAAGGGATGGGATCAACAATTTTATGGTTCTCTTGATTGGTGATATTCTTATTTTCCATGCCTACTATGATTTTTGTGACAATTATTGTTGGCTCTCACATCCTCTCCCAACAAGGCATACTTGCAAAAATGAATGATTAGTTATTGAAGCAAGTAATGGAAAGTTGAGGAAAATTTTGACTTTTGGAAAAAATTTATACAAGAGTATTCTACTCACCCAAGTTGTAGAAATGAAGTTAGGTGAAAAGTTGTAAAATCCAAAAAAAATATAATTTTCTAAAACTTGCATACAGGGCCCTAAACTCCCTAGGTAAATATTAGTAGGAAATGCACCATGAAAATTGAAAGTTCTCAAAATGCACAGTGCAGAATGCTTGAAAAGCTCTGGATCCAATGGAGAAGGCATGAAAATAAGTGTAGAGGAAATAGGAGGTTGATGCACACTTTTCACCAACACAAGGTGCAACATGCAATGTGCTCCTGTAGTTTTGCAATCCATGGAAGGGAAGAGAAAAAAAGTCTAGTGGAATGTGGAGGTCGATGTGCATTTTGCACCAACATAAAGTGCAAAGTGCAATGTTCACTCCCACTTCCAAATTCTGCAGATTGTTCCATGATAGGTGAATGGTGGAAAATGGAAGGTATGATGCATTTTTCACCAAACTACGTGCAAAGCACATTGACACTTCCAGATCCTACCAGTCAAGGCAAGCATGAAAAGAGTCAACTCAAGGAGATTATGGGAGATGTTGAGGAGAAATACAATTTTACACTTGTGCAAAGTGTAAATTGCACCTTGATCTCCCATTTCTACAAGTCAATGTTGGTCAACAAGGGGAGCTACAAGTACAAAGTACACCTATGAAATTTTCACCTATGGAAATTACACATGTGGAAATTGCACATGTGTAAATTGCAAATTATAAATTTGCAAAAGGATCCAAAATTTCCCCAAAAGGGAAAAAAGTGAAAATAATGCATTTATGCATTAAAAACTATGGAGGAAATCATAAAAGATTGAAAAGTTCTAAAAGGCAAATTTGTAAAAAAGTAAAAGTGAAAAGTGAAAATTGTGGAAATTTAAGTTACAACCAAAAAAGTAAAAAGTTGAAAATAGCCTAAGCTGTTTTATTTTCATTTGCTTTGTTTGTCCAAACTCCTCCATGGAGGGATACTACAAGTTTGCAAGTCCAAGGTGGGCTACTAAAAGAAGATCATTCAAAGGGTCATCTATCTAGAATATTCCCATGCCATCATTGCAAGATCAGGTTGTTCCATGGCATGCATAAAGGGAAAGACAACTGTCCAAGTGGTTCTAGCTATGCAAGCAAGTGGTCAAGGGCATCTTTAGGAAGTTACACAAAAGACAAATAGTTTTTTGGCCTCTGATATGAATTTTCTTATTTCAGCTCAATAAAGGGTATATCTAGCCAAGAAATCAAAATATAAGCCCTATATCTTCATCATTCCTTGTAGAGTCAGTAAGAGGAATCATTTTCCTTACAAATACATGAAGATTCTTAGTATGGAAAAAAAAAATAGCTGGGAGCATCTTGGCAGAACTTGGAGGAGTGTTGTGTATTTTTTCAAATTGTAACCCTCATTACTAGATTTGAAAAGGATTGAAAATGTATAAATATAATGCTTGTCTTATCTTCAAGGGTGGGTTGTTATTGGTTTGTATTTTTCTCCAAGTATAGGCTCTTCCAAATTTTGTGAGCACTATTGTGTGTGTATTTTGCCTCTCTTGATAAGGTCATTGCAACTATATAGACATTAGAAAGATCTGAGAGCATGTTTGTATGTCTCCCATGTCCAACACAGAGAAAATCCACCATGCTTATCCCCATGGCAGCATTTTCCAACTCTGATATATGTAATATCTCTTTCCAAGTTAATGAAAAATACTTGTGGTTCTTACTCTTTTCCATTGATGAAACACAATGATATGTTTTTCTACTTCAGTTGATTGGATATCTTGCTTTATTGGTGCTTGTAAACCTCCCAATTCCCAAACTATTCCAAGATGATTTAAAAAATCAAGGAAACTTTCTAAACTATATTTAAATTCACACGCATTCAAGACATTTTATCTTTCTTGTAGTCATAACCTTCTTGATTGTTACTAATTAGTCTTTAATCTTGTCAAGGATATCTCATACCCATTCTCTGACCACAAAATGATTTGTCAACTTCTTCAATGGCTGCTAGTTTTCTATATGGATTTTGATCACAAATTAGGTGGTTATGGCCCAATCAGTCTTTTACACACTTTTAGAATGATTTTTAATTTGCATATGTATATCTTAACCCTTCCTGCTCTATCATTCTTCTTTGCAAGAATATAAAATTATACCATTTTAGGCCTTAAACCAGATTTGCAAACTGATTAATTTATAACTTCAAGGGGTTATAAATTATTGAAACATAATGATAAATTCACAAATACCAGATAGAAAGATTCCAAATTCTCTCAATAAATGAATTCTTGAGGAAATCGGACACACTACCTTTTTTTTAATCTTGTTTTTGGAATTTTACAGGTCTATAATAAAAATAGTCCTTTATATCTTTTCATGGATGGAATTTTAAGACCTTATGCCATTTGTGTCACATAAATAACCTTATTATTCAACTATCTATTAAATTTTAAGTCATTCTAAGCATTCTTTTCAAAGTTATGTGTTCTTTAGTACCTGAGAACACATTTTTTTTAGTTGTCTCAGAATTGCAGGTCTATATTTTGACCATATCTTTTTCCACATTTCTCAAATCAATCTAAATAAACTTGAATTTTATTATTAACTCCAAGTCACATATACACACAAAATTTCATAATTTTTCATTAGTTCAATCTCAAGATATAATCATTCTTCCAACCATGCCCTAGTTGTTTTTTCCCACACAGGGCGAGAGCTTACAAAAGTCCATAATTCAACTTCTATTGACTATTTTTGACTTATTTCAATTGTAACACGATTTAAATGACCTCTTATTATGTTTCCAATTATTCATTTGGCTTAACTAATCACAAAATGAACCAAATATAAAAGTCCTCTTCAAACTATGATGTGCAAACACCTTGCTCATGACCCTTTTTCACACTCAAAGTTCTTTAGATCTCTTTGATATAAAATCCAATTTCCAACTTGTTCTTAAAATAGTTCTAAAAGTTATTCATTCATATATAATTCCATAAAATTATCATTACTTACCTTTGATTTATAGAAGATACACACACGCACACAGGTTTGTACATTAGCTTATCATTGTTTAGACTAGAATTCTATAAATGAGATCATTGTTTACATACCATCAACATGAGAAATTGGTATCAATTATTAATCATCAAATACTATACTTACAAAAAAATAATTCAATATTCTATGCTTATATGTCAATGGCTTCGAAAACCTTATTGGTCATCTTCATATTTCTTCTTTGTACTCATATCAAACCTTTTCTCTCTTTCACATTCTTACATGCTTTGATCTCTTGGTTCACCTCACTGTCTCTTCTTGAATGAGAGATCCTCCTTATCTATCCATCTTCCACTTATCCTTTCTTCCTCCTAAAAAATTAATATATTATACAGATATCATTCTTTTGGAATAACTCCTTTCTCTTCTATGCCTAACTTGGGCTCTAAAAAAAAAAAAAGATTTCTAAACCAATATGCTAAATGAAAATGATTGTCTAATAAACTAATATTTTATGGTTGGAGGATTTCAACCATTCCCTTATTTGTCTTGCATGCCAATATTGGTTTCCAATGTGGGGATTATTTTTACCTGCTTTAACCTTTTTTTTACTTTTAATTTTGATAATTACATTTACATTTACTCTTCCTCTTAAGACAACATTTGGAGGGAAATACAAGGATTTGAATTCAAACTCAAACATGATTAGAACTTGCATGTCTATTGAAAGCTAGTCTCAACTTCACCATGTCTAGCATGAAGGTGAATTTAGATGCTCCTACATCATACTCTCCCTGTAGAAATTATTTAAACCTTAGTTCAAATGAAATGTTTCCTCCATGCTTTAGTATTTAATGTATGCCTAGATCCAAAGGTCTTGTTGTCAATTTGAATGCTTGTGTTTATTTGAGATAGTATTTGCCTTTCATCTTGATTTTCTTTCTCTTCTCATATGTTCTTATCCTCATCTCCTTCTCATTTGTAACCTCCCATTTCCATGCTTCTTCATCTTCATATGCGTCTTCAAGATCTTCCTTGTATTCTTGTTTTAAGAGCTTGTCCATTGAACTATGGACTTCATCCAACTCCACCTATCCAAAACCTACAATCAAAGAATCGAAAACCACCTTATAATCAAAATATTGAGGCCATCAATCCTCTTGGCTATGTCCACTCTCTTTTTCCTTGATCAAAATTATCCTAGCCTCTTGGGTATGCTCTTTTCTTGCTTCATTCTCACCAATGGTGTCCTCATCATGACTTGTATCTTTACATAAATCTCTTGGAGAACTAAAGAGTTATTCCAACACTCTCAACTCTTCCTTTAGTGAGGTCTCATCTACCTCTCCATTCTCTTCATCAAACTTGGGCTCATCGTTCTTGAGGATTACTTATCCTTTACCCTTCATCTCATCCTTTCTTGGCTTGTCTTCATGAAAACTAACCTATTCATTAGTACACTTATCAAATATAATTGAAACATCATTACCTTTTGTCTCCTATTTCCCTTGAAATTCTCCTTGAATCCATATTGTTTGTTCCTCACCTTTAATGAGGCATTTGTTTGTTGTATGTTCACCTCTTTCCTCATCATCCAAACATTTTGAATTCTCTCCTTGCTGCATGTTAGTCCACATACACACTTCCCATAATTCATTTCTCATGAAAATATCATTAAAGGACTCAAAAACATCATCATAAATAATTTTTTTACCTTTCCATGTACTTTTGTCATTCTCATGCCTTTGGTTGCTTATGTCAACTTCCACCTTCCTCCATTGACTTCTTGGTGTTGTTACCTCAACACTCACATCTTCACTCTTTACCTTCTTAGGTACCCATACTTGTTTCTCCTTCTTATCATTTGGCTTCTCAAACCATCTAGGCATCCTACATCCATGCTCTTGTGCCAATACTTCCTGCTACTTGGGAGTTTGCTTCTTCCACCATTTAGGCATCACATATCCATGGTTAATTGAAAAATCCACCTTTCTCTTTGCTTCTCTAACATTTATATCAGAAAATTCATTCCTATGAGAATAATAAAAATAAACTTTTGAATTCACTTTTACCTTCTTAATGGGCTGCTCCATGGGTTATTTAACTTGCATGGCTTCTTGATTGTTTGTACTTTCCTCTTCCTTTATGCTTGGTTGTTCTCTTACCTCTTCTTGGCTTTCAATGACATCATGTAAGTAATTCTCATCTTCCATATCTTCTCTTACTTGTATGGGGTACTCAACACCTTCCTCATGCATTAGCCAATGCATCTCTCTTTACTTATCAATACAAAAAACTTACTTATCTCTCTTGCAAATTCACTTATGCACTTGGTGTCTCCTCTTGCAGCAATCTCTTCACTTTCCAAGGCCTTTCTCTTGACCTTCATAAGGCTACTCATACCTTTAATTACCCATTCAAAGATAAAATTACATATAAAAATAAGAGACCACAAGGTCCCTATGAGTGTTCTCTTTACCAACACTCTCATCTTCTCTTTCTTCTTTCCTCTTGTTTTCCTTAATGAGAAAATTCTTCACTACCTCTTCCTCTTCTTGTTGCTCACTTAGAAACCTTCTTCTATTTTTCAAGCCTCTATGGGATTATCTCTTCTTGGAAATCTCCTTTTGCCTATTTCTCCTCTTTAATAGGAGATCTATTAGCCAGTTCAACATTTTCCTTATTGGTCATACCCATGCTTGCCTATTCAACTACATCCAAGTCTCATATTTATCTACAAGCTTAGCTAAATCTCTCTTCAATATAGCATCTCTTTATCAATTTCATTACTATTAATACCTTTCTTATTTTGGATTCTTGCTTTCTCCTTATTACCCTCATCTACTCTTATGCTGTACATTCTTCTCAACAATATCTCCATCTTTGAGATCTTCACCTAAGTCTTTTCCACCTTGGTCTCTTAGTCTCTTCAAGTCCTCACCTAGGTCTTTTGCACCCTAGTCTTTTGGTCCACTTGTCTCATCCAAGCCTTTCTATTTGCCTAGTCTTTTGACAATTTCTTAGATCTCACCTAGGCCTCTTGTATCCTATTCTTTTGATCCTTCTTCCAAATCCTCCAGCAACTTATTAGCAATCACCATCAACAAATTATCAAATTCCCAAGAGCTTCAAGCTCTGATATCAAACTAGTGTGTGTAAACCTCCCAACTCCCAAACTATTTAAACAATCAAGGAAAATTTTTAAACTCTATTTAAATTCACATTCATTCAAGACATTTTATCTTTCTTTTAGCCATTTTTTTACTCATGACCTTCTTGATTGTTACAAATTAGTCTTTTATCTTGTCAAGGATATCCCATACCCATTCTCTGACCACTAAATAATTTGTCACCTTCTTCATTGGATGCTTGTTTTTTATATGGATTTTGATCTCAAATTAGGTGCTTATGGACTTACTAGTATTTTACACACTTTTATAATTATTTTTAATTTACATATGTATATATTTACCCTTCCTTCTCTATCATTCTTCTTTGCAAGAATACAAAATTCTACCATTTCAGGAATTGAACCAAATTTATAAACTGATCAATTGATTGTAATTTGAGGTAAAAGGGTTATAAATTATTGAAAAAATATTAATTAAATTAACATATACAAGATATAAATATTCAAAATTCTCCCCATAAATGAATTGTTGAGGAAATTGGAAATACTACCCTTTTTATCTTGTTTTTGGAACTTTACAAGTCTGTAAGAAAAACAATCCTTTATATATTTTCATGGATGGAATTTTAAGACAAAAACCAATTGAGTCACTTAAATATCCTTATTACGCAACTACATATTAAATTTCAAGTCATTCTAAGCATTTTTGTTAAAGTTATGTGCTCTTTATTACCCAAGAACACATTTTTTTGAGTTGTCTCAGAACTGCAAGTCTGTATTTTGACCATATATTTTTCCACATTGCTCCAATCGATCTGAAACCACTTTAATTAAATTATTAACTACAATTCTCATATATGCACAAAATTCCATATTTTTTATTGTTTCAATCTCGAGATATAATCATTCTTCCAACCGTGCCCTTGTTTTTTTCCACACAGGCCAAGAGCTTACAAAAGTCCATAATGCAATTTCTAATGACTATTTTTGAATTTTTTAAATTGAAACATGATTTAAATGACCTCCTCCTATGTTTAAAATTATTCATTAGGATTAACCAGTCACAAAATGAACCATATATCTGTGTGTGTGTGTGTGTGTGTGTGTGTGTGTGTGTGTGTGTGTGTGTGTGTGTGTGTGTGTCTATATATATATATATATATATATATATATATATATATATATATATATATATATATATATATATATATATATATATATATATATATATAGACACACACACACACACACACACACACACACACACACACACACACACACATATGTATATATGTTTGTGTGTGTGTGTGTGTGTGTGTGAGTATATATATATATATATGTATATATATATATATGTATATATATATATATGTATATATATATATATATGTATATATATATATATATATATATATATATATATATATATATATATATATATATATACATATATATATATATATATATATATATATATATATATATATATAGACACACACACACACACACACATATGTATATGTATATATATGTATGTGTGTGTGTGTGTGTGTGTGTGTGTGTGTGTGTGTGTGTGTGTGTGTGTGTGTGTATCTGTGTGTGTGTGTGTGTGTGTGTGTGTGTGTGTGTGTGTGTGTGTGTGTGTGTGTGTGTGTGTGTGTGTGTGTGTATTCTTCAAACTTTGTTGTGCAAACACCATGTCCATGACCCTTTTTCACACTCAAAGTTATTTATATCTCTTTGATATACAATACAATTTCTAACTTGTTCTTAAAATAGGTCTAAAATTCATTATATCATGTCTTATTCCATAAAATTATCATTACTTACCTTTGATTTAGATAAGATATACACACAAAGGTCTGTACATTAGCTTATCACTGTTTACACTAGAATTCTATAAATGAGATCATTGTTTACATAACATCAACATGAGAAACATCTATCAATTATTATTAATCAAATAATATACTTACAAAACAAGATTTTAATATTCTATGCTACATGTCAATGGCTTCCAAAACCTTATTGGTCATCTTCATATTTCTTCTTTGTCCTCACATCAAACTTCTCTCCTTCACATTATTACATGATTTGATCTCTTGGTTCACCTCTTTGACTCTTCTTGAATTAGAGATACTCCTTATATATCTCTGATCCAGGCAACACTTTGGGCGACCACTCGGGTGGCATAAATGATCCGAGCAACCATTTGGGTGACCATTCAGGTGACAGTTAATTCCTCAAATCTTGTATTGTTTTCATTCTTGGAAGTCACATTGTCAGTGACAGTTATTTCCTTAAGCCATTATGTCCTCGAGCGCTGTACTATTTTAATTTTGTTATTTCTCTCGAGCCACTCATTCTTAAAAGGTCACTTTTAATTCCTCAAGCCACTCAATCTCTTGATGTTTTCAAAAATATGTATAAATACATTGTAACCCAAAAAGGGAAGGCAGACATCTCTTCTCAGAGATAAGCGTATGTTTTGTATCTACAATTTTTTGATTCAACAAGACATCTCTTCTCAGAGATAAGCCTATATTTGTATTGCAGTTGTTAAGTAATACAACATCTCTTCTCAGAGAATCCATTGTTATTGTGTTATTTTTGTGCTATTGAAATATTCATCAACCAGAACTTATGAGTTTTAGATTAGTGGTATCAGAGTGGTTTGTCTTAAGAGTGTATATTCCCGAGGACCAGGTCAAGATACAAGAAACTTGGGTGGGAAGCAACATAGCTTCCAAATGCTCCACTTGTGTGCCCCAAATGACCTCAAATATCAGACAACATTGAGACATCTAATCCTTTAATAAAATGGTGAATGAAGCCCTCCAGCAGCAACAAGCACAGATGCTCCAACAATTTGCTCAAATTCTTCAAACACTTTCAATGGGAAATTTTGGCTCCACGACCACACATCTAGGCTCCTCATTGAGGGAGCTTCCTTTTAATGCCCCAACACCCTTCAAGGTTCAGGTAAATTTTGATATTCCCACATTTGAAGGCAAAATCAATGCTGATGCATTGGAAAATTGGTTGGATCAACTGTCGTCCTACTTCTCTATAAATAAGTTCATTGATGGAGAAAAGATCACTTTTTCTCTTTTTAAATCATCATTGCTCATGAAAAATTGGTGGGAAGTGTATAAAAAGAGGTTAAGTATGGATATCATTGGCCTTGCAGTGGAACCCACCTAGGATGATTTTATGGAAGCAGTAAAAGAATAATACTATCCCATCGATGCATATGATGATCTATACAGATAGTGGCAAAAACTTCGCAAAGCCAAGGACCAATTTGTGCAAGATTACATAGACACTTTTCATTCTTTGTCTGCAAGATTGGGCATTCAAGAAAGTGAGAAACATAAAACTCTCAAATATCGTGGTGGACTATAATGGTACATCCGGGGGGAAATGGAACTCTTCAATTTGGAAACCATCGGTGAGGCATAAAAGTTTGTAGTAAAGATTGAATAGAAGCATGGAAGAATGGATATAAAGAATCAGTATTCAAAATGGAGAAGTGATAAAGAAGGTCAAAAATGAGGCCAAAATTGGAAGCAAAAGGAAGGAAAGACCGTGAAGTGGTGTGGTTATCACAAATATGGAACTCACTCCAAAGAAGAATATTGAGCTATCAAATCACTACCTTCTAAGTCATCATCCTCAACATTTACTGCTCTACCTCATATAGACCTTATAGTCGAAGAGGTTGAAGAAGAAATTATAGATGCTGATCTTGAATCCATTATAACTTCATCACAGACACACGATGAGATGGTAGATGACAAGGAAAGGTTGTTTCACTCTAAGTTATGGGTGAAAGGTAAGCCTCTGCATTTCATTCTTGATAGCAGAAGTCAAAAGAATTTAATCTCTACTAATGTTGTGAAAAGCCTAATCTATCCATGAAGCCTCACCCAAAACCATACAGTATTGGATGGTTGAACCTAGGGAGAGACCTCTGTGTCACCCACCAATGTCTTCTCTCATATGCAATACAACCTTTCCAAGATGAGGTCTTCTGTGATGTGGTCAATCTAGATGTTTGTGATGTAGTCTTTGGTCAGCCATTCATGTATGATCAACATGGTATATACAAATCAAGAACTAGATGGATCACTCTCACTCTTGGAACATGGTACTACAGGGTACCAAAAGTACCACCTTCCACATCTGTCTCTCTAATTAGCACTAATAAATTTGTTTTCATGGTGGTCAAGCAATAGGAATTCAAAAGGGCTGATGTTACAGCCCTAACAACACAACAGAAGCAAATAGATACCACGCTGAAGAAGTTCACAGCCTTCCATCACAGACTAATGGTTAGACAAAAATGGTGAACAGTCAAGCCCTGCACAGTTTCATAAACCACAGTCCCTTCCAAGTGTGCATTAGGAATCAAATAAATACACAACTAACACACTTGATGGGGAATGGTGATGCAATGGGGACCATTGATTTTTAAGGAGGGAGGAATGATCTGGGCAACACTTTGGGTGACCACTCAGGTGGCATAAATGATTTGGGCAACCATTTGGGTGACCATTCGAGTGATAGTTTATTCCTCAAATCTTGTATTGTTTTCATTCTTGGAAGTCACATTGTCGGTGATAGTTATTTCTTCAATCCATTCTATCCTCGACTGCTGTATTATTTTAATTCTATTATTTCTCTTGAGCCACTCATTCTTGAAAGGTCACCATTAATTCTTCGAGCCACTCAATCTCCTGATGTTTTCAAAAATATGTATAAATGCATTGTAACCCGAAAAGGGAAGGTAGACATCTATTCTGAGAGATAAGCGTATGTTTTATATCTACAATTTTTTGATTCAACAAGACATCTCTTCTCAGAGATAAGCCTATATTTGTATTGTGGTTGTTAAGTAATATGACATCTCTTCTCAGAGAATCCATTATTATTGTGTTATTTCTATGCTATTGAAATATTCATCAACCAGAACTTCTAAGTTTTGGATCAATCTCTCTTCCTCCTCTCTTTTCTTCCTCTTGAGTAATGAAGATATTATAAATATATCATTCTTTTGGAATATCTCATTTCTCTTCTATGCCCAACTTGGGCTCTAAAATAAAATAAAGAATATTTATAAACCAATATGCAAAATGGAGAAGATTTTCTAAAAAAATAATATCCTATGGATGGATGATTTCAACCATCTCCCTTATTTGTCTTTGATGCAAATATTGGCTTCCAACGTGGGGATTCTTTCTAACTACTTTCACCTTTTTTTCACTTTTACTTTTGATAATTACATTTACATTTACTCCTCATATTAAGACAAAATTTTGAGGTAAATAAAAGGATTTGAATTCATATTTTCATATTTTCATAAGGTGTCTTATAAGTTAATTTATGTCAGCTAATGTTATGTTATCTTCAGTCAATTATTTTGTATGCCTTTATATCATTTTTGGGTCATTTGAGGTGTCAAAAAGGTGCAGTTAATGATTTATACAAATTTATTGGGAAATGTGAATGTCCAAATATATTATTTCATGCCCCATATGTCCAAAAGGGTCTTAATTAACTGAAAAAACTGAAATTTTGGTAGGTTGTTTAGAGAAAAGTTAATTTCTTAAAGAAAAAGAAGAGATTAGAACTTGTACATTGTCCTTGGGAAGTGTGCCACTTGGAAAGGGTTTAAATATGACTCTTCACATTTCATAAACTCATATACATGTTTTTTTATATAGATATGTATTTTATTTCTCAAAATTTATTTTTCTTCCTTTTGACCTTTCTAGACACACAAAAGTGACTTGTAGTTTTTTACTTGGTATGGCCAGTAGAAAGAGTTTCAGGAAGAATGATTTTGGGAATTTATTTTAAAATCATATAACATAATTTTAATATCAATAAGTTTTATAATTATCAATTTTATTTATGAACCATTCATTTGAATTTGACTATGCAAATTTGCCTATCAATCTATACACCCTCCAAGTTTTGCCTTGGTTTGAATGAGTCTATAAAATCTAATTAATTATTTTGATTCTAGAGTATGTTGACTTATTATAAATTTCCTCATTATTATTTTCAAGTTTCAATTTGATTTGATGGGAAATTTGCCTCATGTTTAAAGACTAGTCCATTCTGTGTTGATTGGTAGTTTTCCTTTATTTTTTGATTTTCATGATTTGAAAGTGTCTTCCAAGGGTTATGATAGATCATTAATCATTTTTAAAATGTGTTAAGATGATATCATGTCATTTAAAGTGCATATTCCAAGCAATCTTCATAGTTTGCATGCATGGACTACACATATGCATAGTATGCCATTGGAGTGTGCATATGTAGGTGGTTGCAAAGGAGAATCAAATTGAATAAAGGATTTTTGAACTTTTTTCAAGTTTTCCTTATGAAAATAAACATTTTATACAATTGGAAAGAGTATTGGCCTGTTCATAAGTCCCAAATAAATGTATATAGCCCATCCTCTACTTGATGCCTATATGAGCAAAAATCCACCTACAGGTGGCTTAGCAGAGAGTTTAAGGTATCATTTTGAAACATTAAAGCATGATTTTAAAGCCTTTTTTAATTATTAAAATGTAATTTCACTATATCAGACTTTTTTAAGGTATTGGTTGGGAAATTCAAATTGAAAACCATCTCTAAGAATGATGACTGAGATTTTGGGACTGTCTACCCAAAAAGCACAAAATAGAGGTCCTCATAGTTTTGTGTATATGTTATAGCATGGTTGAGGTAACTCTTAGAAAAAATAAGATGATAAAACTTGTATCTTTTGGTAGTGATAATTACCATACCAAGTTTTCGAGAAGGATGGCAAGTGGAAGATGGTCATTTGGAGGCCTAAAGGTGCCTCCAAAAACACTGAACTTGGGAAATGAATTCTATAAGATTTCAACTCTTTGAGCCACTCTTGTTGCCCAAATTGATACTAGATTACACCCTCACATGAAAATGGATTCAATGGTGAACATGAAACTTTTATGATCTAAGTATCATCTAGAGAAGTTTGAGTATGTTTTTTTTCTTCCTTCATACACCCTCCAGTCTGTACAATGTGAAAATATTTACCTACAACCTGACTATCAGACAAAGACCTAAGCATGAGGTTTCGATGGGTGTTTCAACATATTCAAAGTGACTTAAGGTATAATTAAATTCTAGTGACCTTTATGGATTCAAATTTAAGTCTTTTAAAATCATTAACTAGGTCACAATGAGCTAAAGAAACCTACGGGCAGAGCCAAACTGGGGGTGTCTAAGTCATAAGGGCAAAAAGTAATGAAATTTATTCCCTTGAGATAGGTGTGACATGAAGATAGTACAAAATGGATATAAAAAACATAAAGTGATCCTACAGGATTATAGTAGAGTTTTTATACACTATGTATAAACCTCAAACAAGCGTAAACTCCTACATGTTATGTTTGGAAGGTAGAATACAGTCAATAGTGGGAACTCAACTTCACTAAGTAAAGGTCATCAGAAGTATGTATGTAGGCTGAAATGGTGAGAAATTATAAACACTCTAGGTGATATTCATAATTTTAAAAAACTTAACCAACACAAACCAATCATAGGGGTAGGAGAGTTCCATATTGGACAACATACAATCCTTATACCTTACCTACACATAGTCTACCTATAAAAACTCAGTCTTAGATTTTGAAGTAATTATGGATTCAAATAGATAGACAAAAAGATAAAATAATTTATAGATCATTATTTTCACCTTTATAATTCACTTGAATGGTCAAATGGTCTAGATAAACATGGGAAGTACCCTTTGTGTTGTCTTAGACAAAGGGTACTTCCCTTTTATACATGAAATTGGTAGATTTGGATGACTAGGGAAAAGGAGTAAACCAAAGGTCAAGATCCTTAAAGGAGGTTTTTTAAGTTTTGGAATACCAATTAAAATCATGTAAACTAAACATATAAATATGAAACAAAATAAAATGGTCTAAATGTTTGAGCTTGTAGGCATAGCTATCTACAGGCTATTTTTGATAAATTTTTATGTTGTGTAGGCTACAGGAGGAGTTTGAACATGAAACAAATTTTTTGAGGAATATATATAGACATATTTTAACCCATAATTTTAATTTATTACTCCATAAATACCCCTAATGGTTAAAATAATAGCTCTCATTTTAGACAGTCAAAACTGGCCTAATGGACCAGCTAGGGAGAAATGTGAAAACTTCAAGTGAATGGATTTTTAAGGTATCCTTGATTATTATAAGTACATGGAGGGTCTTAAAAAATTTAATCCACTCCATCCCATTTTTATTCATGGAAAAATTATGCCTTTTTGGAAGCCAAGTGTGAAGGGTGCATGGAAGAGCTCTTTTCTAGATAGTAGATGATTATTGCTTCTCTCTAGGTGATTACAGAAGACCAGACATATAACCAATGCATGGAAAGGCATGTACGATGTCCCTACCCTATATTCCAATAATTTATAATAATAATAATTATCTACAAGGCATTAAAAATGCCTAATCATAAATACATTTTTTATGAGCCAAAATCAGGAGCTTCTTACCACTTTTCATAAAGTTTGTTACTTGGATTGACACGTGGAGATCCTGATCTTTCATGGTTTGAACTATACCTTATTCTCATGCATGGATAAATGATTTTATCATATTTAAAAGTGTCCTTGTGACCTTTTGAATTCTCTCTCTCTCCTAAGTTGTATAAGAACTAAGTCTTACCTCTTCTATGACTGTTCATAGTGTGATTTACTTGAATGTTAAATTTTCTTATTAAGGACTATGGATTCCTTGGCGATTTGTCACATTATCTCACCTATTTATAGCCTCTTCTTGTAGGGCATTTGATGTGTCCCAAGAAATTTCAAAGTTTAAGTGAGTTAGTCTCCTCATTAGTGCCACTCAAGGCCTCTTTTATAGTCTTAGCTTTGCACATTCATCCATAACCCCACAATGTCACATTGATGTAAGAAGATATAGATTGGAGAGTGTATGTTTAGTTTATCCTTTTATTTAAAGTGTAATATTCATATGGTTGGATTTCATCAGTCAATTTGGTGTATCACCTCCCTTAGGTTAGTTTGCTTTCAATTTTCTCTCTCCCTTTTCACCCCCCAAGTTAGTAGTAGTTGAAATCCTAAGTGGTACATCAAGGGAGCTAGCCCTATCCAGAGGCTCATCTCATTCCTTAGGATACCCACAATCCTAGAGGTGATTCCATTATTTCACTTGGATGAGGATATCTTTACATCTCCTCAAAGGGTGAAAATCCAAGTGACAACTATTTTTGGCATGCCCAGTGGGACTCTTGTTCCAAGAAGTTGAGAGATTTTTGGTGTTATCTCTCAACAAGAAGCCTTTGGATGCATCTATCAAATCATTAATGGTAACTCAAAGATGTATTATATAATCAAGAATCCTAGGTTATCCTTTGAATATTTATGGTAACGTGTTTCCTTTGTTTTCTTTCTTTTAATGAGGTTTCATGGCTAACTTTGGTGTTGAGTTTTGTTCTATACAAGTTTGTGAGACATTTCAAGCTTGTACCATTACCTATCAATATGAAAAATTCATTGGTAAATATTTTCATGATCCTTTTCAACATCAATATTAATTTTATTAGCTCCAATATTATCCTTGTTAGCCCATGCATGAAGTATATCAGTCCTATAACCAACCTTCTCAATGTTTTGCTACTCCTCAAGCCAACCCATTTCCACCTTCAAGAAGGCATTCTTGGGCTATGAGAGATATATGTTGGATATTTATACTCAAAGGGGATGTGGTATATAGGTTCCTAATCATGTTTTTCATAAGGTGGGAGAAACATTAGAGTTGATCAAAAGAGAGTGGGTACCTATTGAGAGAACCAATTGGCAAAGGGTCACAAGTGAGATGCTTGATGTGAGTGGTTTAGTCTCTTCCTTAGAGGATATGCTATAATTTCATGAAATGAAACCTAATCATACCTATCCGCCCTCATATCCACTTCCCCAAGTTTCATACCATCTATACAAGACCCCTATTCAAGAGTTAAATCAATCCCATCAAAGTCATCCTTTTCCAAATTAGTTATAAGAGAGAGTTAAAAGAACTCTTGTGTTTGAAGCTAATATTGATAGGAAAATTGAGTTGCAAAATATGGATATTCAATAGTATATTTTGGAAGAAAATTAAGTGAATTTAAAACCCTCATTTCCCTCTCACATTGCATCCCCACCACCTCAAGAAAAGACTTCTAAACCTAACATCCTAAGTTGGAACAAGATAGTGGAGTCATGGGGAAAGAAAGAGGAGAAAAGTCTTAACAAAGAATGTGAATTCGATAAGACTGTTGATCCTATAAAAAATCCTCCTACAATTCCTCAAGAAAGAGTTTCTAATCTTAACATCCTAACCTAGAGTAATATAGTGGAGTCATGGGGAAAGAAAGAAGATAGAAGCATTGTCCAAGAGTGTGAAGTGGAGAATGGAGCTGATCATTTGCAAGTCCCTCCCACCCTTCCTCAAGAATCTTCTTGTGTTTGATGGAAGTCCTCATGCACTACCTATCCTCATGATATGAACTCTAAAAAAAAATTTCAAGATAACCTAGCCAAATAAATTGAAGAGTTAGAGTCAAAGATGAGGTTGCTAAGTCAAGGTGAGATGGAATGTTTAGACCTAAAATAAGATCATATGCCTAAACACACCCACTATAACCTTTTTAAATAGAATATTAAATCCAAATTAGATGTGAATGAGGTTTTGTTCAAGTGGAAGGAAGAAAATCAAGTGGTTTTAACCCAAGGTCTATCTCTCTTTCATCAAGATCTCCCAAAACAACATCTTACTTTGCATTTGCAATTTAATTTTGAGCCCTATATTCCACCTCCACCAACTAGTTCATTTTTTCCTCATTCCATCACCCTTTTCCTTGATGTACCTATGGTGTGGGAACTTCAAGAAGAGAAAGTGGTTGAGGAGAATTCATAACTCTTACTTGAAGAAAGTGCAACTCCTTGGTAGCCTTATTGGGCTAGGTTACTATATTTCAAGATGTCTAGTCTTGGCATCACTAAGGAGTTTGAAGACCTTGAAGCCCTTGACCAATAATATAATATTGTTATATTTGAGGTAAAATTTGAAAACCCTCAAGAGATCCTAAGTGCTAAAGAAGAGGTGAGCTCATATTTTGAATCTCCTTATTTGGTTGATGATGAAGAATACACTCATTTTGTGGAAGAAGAAATCTTGGAAGAGGTTATATTGGAATTTAAAGAATAATATGAATAATAATATCTTTTTATTCTCATTAATTGTGCTGATAAAATTGAATATAATGACTTGTGGCATAGATTTGAGGACACTTGCAAAGAGTTTGAATCTCTTAAGGGATCTACAACTCCTTTAGAGTTGATTACAAGTGATGGTAAGAAAGATGATATTGTTTAAAATGTCATAGATGAACAAGATGACATTGTTCAAAATGTCATAAGTAAGAAAAAACAAAATCCACATCAGCCTATATAGGCCAATATAAATATCTATTGGATTAAATATTTTAAATAAAAATTAATCATTCCTTTTGAGACCATGCCTATAAAGAGAACAAAGGTTGATCATGAGAAAGAGAGTGGGTAGAAACATGAAGTATGTAAACAAGGTCAAGATAAATATGTCTACATTGGATACCTATTTTAATATGATTTAATTAAAAACAAGTCAAATGAAGTGCCAAGGAATATGTCCGGTCCATCAAGTGTTCAATCTAAAGAGAAACATACTTGGCACCCTCATCCATCTCATGCAAAAGGAGACTCAAGAAACTTTCCCTTTGATCCTAGAAAAGGAGGTATGATTGATTGTTAGTTGTAAATAATAGTTGTTTTCTGATTCCATTAAGTGCTTAGAGCACGTGTGTGTGTGTGTGTGTGTGTGTGTGTGTGTGTGTGTGTGTGTGTGTGTGTGTGTGTGTGTGTGTGTGTGTGTGTGTGTGTGTGTGTGTGTGTGTGTGTGTGTGTGTGTTTGTTTTCCTTGGTGTGTGTGTCCTTTGCTTTCTGGTTGAATTAGTCATTAGTGTCTTATCTTGATCAAAGGGTTTGTGGTCAATGGTAAATGTTTTTATTGTTTGTCTCAATCCTTAGATGAATCCATAATCCCAATGGACTAATAAGGCTACTGGTCTTGTTAGTATAGCAAGCATACTACCCCTATGAGTCACCAATTTGTTGACCAAATTTCACTTTTAGGCTAAATTGGGGCACCCCTAGTAAAATAATTGAATTTTTAGGTCTATGATGGGGTATAAAATATTTCCGTAATGTGTTTTATAGGTTAATTTATGTCAACTAATGTTATTTTAGCTTTGGTCAATTACTTTTTATGTCCTTATATCATTTTTGGGTCATTCGAGGTGTCAAAAAGGTGTATTTAATGTATTGTATGGGCTTATTTGTAAATTTTAATGTAAAAATAGATTATTTAATTCCCCATGTATCCAAAAGGGTCTTATGTAACTGAAAAAAATAAAAAATTTGGTAGTTTGTTCAGAAAAAAGTCAATTTTCTTAAAGAAAAAGGAGAGATTTGCACTTGTACAGCCTCCTTGGGAAGTGTACCACTTGGAAAAGGTGTAAATGTGACTCTTCATGTTCCATAAAGTCATATAAATGTTTTTACTTATTTTGGGATGTATTTTATTTCTATAAACCATTTTTCTTCCTTTTCACCTTTTTAGACACATAAAAGTGACTTGTAGGTTTGTACTTGGTATGGCCAATAGAAACAGTTTAAAATAAAATGATTTTGGGAGGTTGTTTTAAACTTAGATACATTAATTTTTATATAAATAATTTTTATAATTATCATTTTTTATTTATGAACCATTCGTTTGAAGTTGACTATGTAAATATTCCTATCAATCTGGGTACCCTCCATGTTTTGCCTTGGTTTGAAGAAGTTCATACAATCCAATTGATAAATTTGATATAAAATAATTTTTAATTATTAATATAATTTTCTGCATGCTTATTTTCAATTTTAAATTTGATTTGATTGGTAATTAACCTAAGGTTTGTAGATTGGTCCATTCTATGTTGATTAGTAGTTTTCCATTATTTTTTATTTTCATGATTTTTCAAGTGTATTTTAAATGTTGTGATAGATAATTACTCATTTTAAAAATATATTAAAATTATATCATGTCATATGAAGTTCATATTCCAAGTAATATTCATAGTTTGCATGCATAGACTACACATACACATGGTCTGCCATTAGAGTGTGCATATACAGGTGGTTGCAAAGGAGAATCACATTGAATAAAGGATTTTTGAACTATTTTCAATTTTTTATTATGAGAATAAACCTTTTAGATAATTGGAAAGAGTATTTTCCCATTAATAAGGCCCAAAACAATGTATATAGCCCATCCTCTACTTGTTGCCTGTATCAGCAAAAAAGCCACTTATACGTGGCTTAATGGAGAATTGAAGGTATCAGTTTTAAATATTTAAGCATGATTTTAATCCTTTTTTAATTATTAACATGTGATTTCCATATGTCATACTTGTTTAAGGTGTTGGTTGCAAAATGCAAATTGAAAGCCATCTCTAAGAATGATGATTGAGATTTTGGGACTATCTGCCCTAAAAGCACAAAACAAAGGTCCTCAATTTTTTGTCTATATTCTATAGCATGGTTGAGGTAAATCTTGGAATAAATAAGCTGATAAAACTTGTATGCCCTAGTATTTATAAGTACCATGCCACGTTTGGGAGAAGGATGGAAAGTGGAAGATGGTCACTTGGAGGCCTAAAGTTGCCTCCAAAACACTAAACTTGGACAATGAATTCTATAGGATTTCAACTCTTTGAGCCACTCTTGTTTCCCAAATTGATACTAGATTACACCCTTAAATTTGAATGGATATAATGGTAAACTTTAAAATAATATGATTTAAGGATCATCTAGATAATTTTAAGTATGGTTTTTTTCTTCCTTCATACACCCTCTAGTCCGTACAATGTGAAAATGTTGACCTATAGGAGGACTATCAGACAATGACCTGAGCATGAGGTTTTGATGGGTATTTTAGCCTATTGAAATTGAATTTAGGTATAAGTAAATTATAATGACATTTAAGGATTCAAAGGTTATTTTTTTCCTACATCATTGACTAGGTCACAATGAGCTAATAAAACCTACAGGCAAGGCCAAACAAGGGGAATCTCAGTCAAAAGGGTAGAGAGCAAAGAAATAGATTCCCTTGGGATAGGTGTGACATGAATATGGTCCCAAATGGATATAGTGAGAATCAATTGATCCTATAGGATTATAGGAAAGTTTTTAGACACTACATATAAACCTCAAATAAGCATAAACACCTACAGGTGATGTTTGGAAGGCAGAATACAATCAATAGTGGGAACTCAGCTTGACTGAGTAAAGTTCATCAGGAGTATGTAAGTAGGTTGAAATGGTGAGAAATTATAAACACTCCAGGTGATATTCATAATTTTAAAATTCTTATCCAACACAAACCAAACATAAGGGTAGGAGAGCTCCAATTTGGACAACATATAGTGCTTATACCTTGCCTACACACAGTCTGCCTATAAAAACTCAGTCTTGGATTTTAAAGTAATTATGGAGTCAAATGGATAGACCAGAACCTAATTTTTTGTGTATAGAATGATTTTCACTTGTATAATTCACTTTAATGGTCAAATGGTCTAGACAAACAAGGGAAGTACCCTCTATTTTATCTTAGACAGAGGGTACATCCATTTGTACATGAAACTGGTAGATTTGGAGGACTACAGAAAAGGAGTAAACTAGAGGTTAAGGATATAATTGAAGGGGGTTTTTTAATAAAGGGAATACAAATTAAAATAATGGAAACTAACCATTGAAATATGAAACCAAACAAAATGGTCTAAATGTCTAAGTTTGTAGGTAGACCTATCAAGCAAAATTAAGGCATAGAGGCCAAATGAAGGGTTGTTCTCACTTGAAACCTTAGAAAGGTATTATAATAAATTTTATAATGCCTATTATATGGTATTATAATTTTATAAACTATTAGAAGTCAGAGAAAAACATGAAAGGCCATTTTGAGCTTTAAAGTCAAAATAGGCCTACTAGACATAACTAGGCCTAGAGGCAAAATGGAGGGTCACTTCCACTTGTGACATAATATTAGGATCACCATAGATTGTAATATGTTTATTAGGTAAAATAATAGCTAATAAATCCATTAGAGTGTAGATGAAGCATCAAATGAGCCATTTTTGAGCTCAAACCAACATTAGACTTGTAGGAAATAAGAGAACAAGATCCACAAGGCAAGTTTAGAAGCTCACATCTTCCATGAGGATTTTCGTGGGGACCATAGGAGTTAAGGAAATATATTATGTGAATTCAAAAACAAATTTTTGGATTTTTTTAAAAAATCCAATATCAGGTTTTTATGAAACAAGCTTAAGGGTCAAAACTGCCCTAAACCCCTGCTAAACCCTTGCAAATACTAGTTTCTAAAAATCGAGTTGGAATGAAATATAATGTAATATTTAAATTGAAACCTATTGGACCTTTTAAATTACTCCATAAATATAATTCACATTATTTTTGGATGTATGGACCTACACAGGCAATGCATAAATAGGCTATTTTGACCATTTTTTATGTTGTGTAGGATACAAGAAACTTTTGAACATGAAAAACACTTTTCGAGGAATATATATACTTTTAATAATCCATAATGTCAATTTAATACTCTATATTAACTCATAAGGGTTTGAACAAAATCTCTCATTTCAACTAGTCAAAACTAGCCTAATGGACAAGCTAGGAAGAAGTGTTAAAACTTCAAGTGAATGGATTTTTAAGGTGTCCTTGATGATTATAATGACATTTAGGGTCATTAAATATGTCATACTCTACCTCCCAAGTATTTTCATGGAAAATTTATGCCTTTTTGGAAGCCAAGTGTGATATGTGCATGCAAGATCAATTTTCTAGACAATAGATTATGATTGCTTATCTCTAGGTGATTTCAGATGATCATGAATGAAAAAAATTCATGTAGAGGAATTTATTATTTCCATAACCTAAATTCAAACAATTTATACTTTTCATCATTAGTTACAAGGTGTTCAAATAGGGTTAATCATATAGGTGATTTTTCTAAGCCAGAATGAGGAGTTTCTTATCACTTTTCATGAAGTTTGTGACTTAGATTGACACTTGGAGCTCATTATTTTTAATTTTTAAACCTATAACTTATTATTGTGCATTAATAAATTATTTTCTTAGCTTTAAAAGTGACCTTTGGACTTCTTTTCTTTTCTCTCTCTCACAAGTTATATAAGAACTAGTTATTTCACCATTGTATGGATGCTTCACCTATGTATGGTGAAGCCCTACTCATTTTTATACATTTTGATGAATAAAATGACTAATTTTTACCTTTTCCATGATTTTTCATAGTATTATTTACTTTAGTGTTGAATTTTCTTAGTGAAGACTATGGATTCCTTAGTAAGTTATCATATTCTTTCACCTATTTGCAGCCTCTTCTTGTAGGGCATGTGATGTGTTCCAAGAAATATAAAAGTTTAAGTGTGTTAGTATATTAATTAGTGACACTAAATTCATCTTTTTAAGTCCTCCTATCTTTTCACATTCATCTATAACCCCACAATGTAACATTGATGTAAGAAGATATAGATTAGAGAATGTATGTTTAGTTTGTCCTTTAATTTCAAGTGTAATATGCATATGGTTAGATGTCATTAGTCAATTTGGTCTATAAAATCCATTAGGTTAGTTTGATTTAAATTTTATCTCTCCCTTTTTACCCCCTAAGTTATTAGTAGTTATAATCCTAAATGGTACATCAAGGGAGCTAGCCATATCTAGAGACTCACCTCATTCCTTAGGCTACCCACAATCCTAGAGGTTATTCCATTAGGTGACTTGGATGAGGAGAGGTTTAAATATCCTCAAATGGTGTAAATCCAAGTGATAATAGAAAAAGTATTTGAAATCTTAGTTTTAGTGTATGCTCTATGGTTTTATGGATCATTTGGGTATTTGCATTGTATTGGCACCAATGGATGCAAATCACTCCTCGTAATTACCACTAACTTGTAATTCATTTTTTTTACATATTTTTAATGAGTGATGTCATTTATGTTGAAATAAACCCTAGGATTTGAAAACCAATAGCACACCACCCTCTTTTCTATAATTAACTAACTTTCCTACCCTGTCTTACTCTATATTTAACACATCCTTTGTATACTATATGTGTTATTTTCCTTGCAGATACATAAAATCTTGCATATATAAAATATGTTTGCACTTTATGATTTAAATAGTCAACATTTAAATCTTCCTTTCATCCCCTTACTAATAAAAAAATATTTATAATGAAGGTAGCATGCACTTTACCATATATCTTTAATAACTTGTATGTGATTTAGTACATTTGTTCATTTCATGTGATAACCCTTCCCATGTGGATTGACCAAGTTTGGTTGTGTCCTAGTCACATTTGTGTCTCTTTTTACCAATAATCCCCATCAAGATTGAATTATATAATGTCTTCTTGTGATCAACCTACCCCATAGGTCATCTCACCTTGGTTCAAGTAGAGTCAGAAGAAGCAGAGAGTTGACCATACCCTTTATAGGTGCCTCTCAATCATTTTCTATGTTCGATCAATTCTTGATGCTAAACCATTCTTAAGATACAATGACATACTATCAAATTTTTCATCTTTGTTTACCATTTTTATTCAAGTGTGCAAGGCTGAAAATACATGATGTACAACTGGGAATCAACACTCAATTGGCATCACTATTGGGGCTCAAATCTGGGTTACCCACATATTGTTGATGAATCTTTCAGAGAGATGTAAGTAATTCAGGTGTGAAAATTTCTCTATTATTGTTCACTACATTAAGACTATCTTGGTTTTCAATGTTACATTACTTCATTAAGGATGTGATAGGATTTGAGGTATTTGATAATTGACATCTGCTACATTTACTGCAAAGAGCTATTAAAGTTACTTATTGGAAGGTGATTTTTTCCCTTTTGAACATTATTATGAAAATTCCAATAGCTTTTCATATTATCTCATCATTAAATTTAGCAAAGTATGCTTTCATCATGTATCACAATAGTTTGTTAACTGTTATACTCTATAATTTTGATTCTAGTGGTGACTCCTATCTTATCACTTGGTTTCAAGGAAGATCAGTGCCCATTTTGAATATCTTCATTTTAGTTTTGAGTATCTTCTTTTACTTTCAAAAATGAAAGGATTGAGTCCATCCTTCAAAATTGACTCATCTAATAAGATTATCTTGCCCTTAAGTTTGCATCAAAAAAGAGGGAGACAAGTTTGGAGGCCTGTTAAAGGGAAATTTTCATTTACAAAATAGTATCCTGATTGCCAAGATTTTGATAATCTTGATATTATTTTTGAACTCCTCATTATTGAGGACTTTGATAGCTCTTTTAGTTACTCAAAACCTTGTAGTCCCATTTCCTATCCATTTCCTTCTCAACCAATTGAATACCCTCCTAAGTTTTATCCTACAAGTCCCCCTCATTCACCCCCTCACATCCCTTTGCCAACTATTCTCGAACCTCCCATTGAACCAATCATGAGGCATAGGGATCCAGATGAGAATGCATGTCCTAAATTTTATGTTCTTATATTCAAGCCTATCAATTTATATGAAATGGAAGACTATCCTAATGAAGTCCCAAATGAAGTTAGGAAATTCTACCCAAAATTTCAAGGGAATAATGTCGTGAGTGGTGATTAGCACCTGAGGGATTTTAAAAATATTATTGAAGATTATGAGGTTGAGTATGAGGATGTGTGCATCAATATGTTTGTGCACACACTGGGAGAATATGTTCATGAATGGTTTAATTACCCTCCTATTTGATACATTGATTCATGAGAAGAGATGCAAAATCCTTTTATAATTTAGTGTGGTGTTAGGATTGATTTGCAGTTTTTCTTGGTTGAATTTTAAAATATCAAAAAGAATCCTAATGAGTGTGTTAAGGACTTCAATACAAGGTTTAACAAAACTATGATGTGGCTAACCAAAAACATCAGTCTTAGTGATACAACATGCTTAATCAAGTATTGTGATACCTTTAATAAGAAGGTTATGTACTACTTATGGCACAAGCCTCCCACAAACCTACGTTTGGCATTTAATATGGCCACCTAAATTGAGAACAACATAAAGGCTATAGGAAATCCCATGAACAAGTAGATTAATGTGAAGCTGGTTAATTTAGAAAAGACACAACCCATGAAGATAGCCAACTTGGAGGAAAATATCAAAACTTTGGCCTCTAATGTCAATGAAATGTCATATAAATTGGATAAAACTTAAAAGGGGGTCCCTCAGGTGTCTACCAGTTACGAATGGGCTCCAATCTGAATCAAGCATAAATGGGGCCTTCTTCTCACAATGAGATAATGATAGAGGGAAGAGTCCCATGCATGAAGATAGAAGGGAAATAAATTATAATAGAGATCCTAGAAATGAAGTGTCTAACCCTTTAAACACCAAGGTAAATGTTGTGAATTCTGATTTAGACATTGATTGGTGTGATAAATACTTCCTTCCACACCCTCCATGTGATACTGCTAAAAACATTGATGAAGATCCAAATGAATGTGAATATCCATCATCTAACTATGAAATTTTTATGTTTGATTGTCAAAGTCCCCAAAGAGAATCAACTACATCCATGAAATTACTAGATGATATTATGGTTGATCAATTTTAGAGTGTTTTTAAAATGGAGAGTGTCCCAAATTTTGACTTTGATTATGATATTAATGTGGCAAAATCTTATGAAATTACCCTCCATGATTTTGATCACTTAGACTCTATGATGATTAAGAAATATTCTAGGGTAATTCCATCAATTGAGGATAGGCAACTGCTAGTTAATGCAACAACTACCCAAAAGGAATACAACTTAAGAAGTATGCCACTAAGTGTTGCTCCTCAAGACACTATCCCTACAAATTAAAAGGATTGGAATGAAAAAAAGGAAGCAAAGAAAGCTACAATAGTCCTAAAAGCATACAAAATGGCACCTCTGTCCCAAGCCACTAAGCCTAGAGGTGCTCCGAATAAGAGCAATAGATTGTTTATCTTGTCTAGTATCCCTAAGGGTATGAATGAGTTTAAACCAAATCCACCCTTGAAGAGTGTTAATAAGGTTGAAAATCCATCCCAACCTAAAACATTTCAGACTTTGAGTGATTTTATCCTATCTAAAAGTGTCATTACCCTTCCACTAAATACTCCTCTTCTTTAGTACAATGTATGTGATATGGCTCAAGTGTTGAGTCAAACAAAAATCACCATGCCACTTGTTGAGTTATTGAGAATACCTAAACATAAGAAAATGGATTTTGAGTACTTAAAATTTAGTAAGAGGTCTACTGTGAATGAAATCAAATTACCTCAAGCATGCTCAAAAGAAGATGAAGAATAAAAATAAGTTATTGAAGTCACATCATAGGTCTATTTTAAGATTGTACTTATATAAAATTGATTTAATGTGGATCCATTTTATATGACCCTACTAATCAATGGATTTATTATTCATAACTACATATTTGATTCTATAATTTCTTATAATGTGATGCCATTGGGTGTCCTCAATGATCTTGGCCTAAAAATCATGTTAGCCTTCGGTAAGTGTTATGTCATGGACTCATGAGAGGTTTAAATTGTTGGACAAGTCAAAGGTTTGGTGGTATATCTAGCAATGCATCCAAGAAAGTACTTGAATATGGATGTGGTAGTTGTATATTTCTTGGCTAAATGGGGGATGTTGATGTCACATAAATGGGCTACTAGTATGGGTGGAATTTTGTAGATGGACCCTTCCTACACTACCATTACTTTATAGGGTAATATGGTCAAAATTTATAGAGAGCCAAAGATGCTAAAAGTGATTAAAGATCCAAATTAGGATCTCAATGAAGTGTTGTGCATAGATGTTGAGCATGTCAACTTTATTGGGAATGTTGATATCAATAAGCAGCCTATTGTTCTTGATGTTGAACTTGACAAAGAAGGTATAGTTTGGAAGATGTGATTTGATGAGGCATGCTCTAGTCTTGGAAGTGGAATTGGGGTTATCTTTTATGCCCACAATGGTAACTGTTTTATGTTTTCTTTTTAAATTTATTTTCAGTGCATGAAGAATACTGCAGTGTATGAGGTACTCTTGCTTGATTTAAGGATTTCTCATGAATATGGAATCAATTTTTTGATTGTCAAGGGTGATTTTGAGCTAGTGGTTAAGCAAGTCCATAGTGCTTACACCACCAAAACTAAAAGGTTAAAATAATATCAAAATGTTATTTGGGATTTTCTTGAATTATTTGATGCATTCAACATTTTTTTATCATGATATAATTTTTAATGAAGAAGTTGATAGACTTATAGGGTTAGGAGCTCAATTTGGCATTGTAAATGTGATCTCTCATTATCAATATCAAGTAGAGGTGCTTGTTAGGCCTTCAATCCTAGACAATGTTCATCATTGGTAGGTATTTGATGATGATGAACAAATTACAATATTTATGAATTTTAAAGTTGAGTTCCATGATCAACTCATAGACTTGGAATCCATGGTTCAAGTTTGTGATGGGCAAGAAACCTTGTTTGGGAAATACATAATTTAGCTAAAACAAACATGCTCCCAAGAGGATTTGTAAGCTTAGAAGCATCCGTTGATGGATTATATAGAATCAAGTTGAGAGATTTATTCATTTCAAAGGATGTAAAAAAGTGCACTTGGGTTATCATGAGAATCCAAGAAAGGTCTAGCTGGGTACTCACTTAAGTGCAACTGAGAAAAAAGCTTAGAAATTACTAGGATTATTTAGCATGGTCTTATTTTGAATTGAAAGCATATAAATAAGAATTATTTCAACATGTCATCCCATTATAGCCTAATAACAAGCCTTTTAGGTAGAAATAAAGACCTATTAACCCCATGTTGGCCACCAAGATGCAAGATGAGTTAAAGAACCTAAGGGATGGTGGAATCATTTAGCCCATTAGGTATTCATCATGGGATGCAAATTTAGTCCTTGTACAGAAGAAAAATGTGGCATCCATTTGTGTGTGGATTACTTAAATTTGAATAAAGATTCTTTCAAGGATAATTATCCCCTACCTAATATGGACAAGTTGTTACAAAGCGTCATGAGATTAGAGATGTTATCCATAGTAGATGCCTTTTAAGGGTATAACAAAGTTGTGGCAAAGGAATCTAAGAGATTCAAGACCACATTTACTATGCCTTGGGGCATGTATGTATATATGAGGATGCCTTTTGGGTTAATGAATGTCCATGAAATGTTATAATGAGCTATGGATGTTGCTTTTGTAAGAATAATTAAAAAGTTTATAACTATGTATTAGGATGATATTATCATGTACTCCAAGACTAGAGAAGAAAATTTGGAGCATCTAGATTAAGTGTTGATTAGATGTAGGGAGTTCAACATTTTTCTTAATCCAAAGAAGTGCCACTTCTAGAGTAAAAAGGCTAAATTACTGGGACATATAGTGTCCAATTATGGTGTCATGATTAACCACAAGAGGGTAGAAGCCATTGACATAGTTCCTATCCCACAATCCTAGAAGGGAATTTACTCATTCTTTAGGCAAATCAACTTGATGAGGAGGTTCATGTCTAATTTTATAGAGATTACTCTGCCTATTACTTCCATGTTGAAGAAGGAATAGACCATCAAGTGGGAGGAAAATGCCATATAAGAATTCAATGAGATCAATGGAGCTTTAAAGTCTACCCCTATTTTAGCCAGCCTTGATTACACTAAGCCATTTCAGATATTCTCTTTTGCATCATGCAATACTATTTTTGTTGTCCTGTTGCAAAATAATGAAGATGGTCATGAGCAGCCCATAGCTTTATTTATTAAATCTAATTAAGGATTTGAACTAAATTATACCATCATGAAAAACCAAGTTTTCACTCTCTTGAAAGCTGTCAAGAGTTTCAGGCCTTATATTATAAGTTTGAAAATCATTACTTACATCCCACATACCATGGTGAAGGACATTTTAATTTAGACTAAAATATCTTTCAAGAGATGCAGGTTGGTTAACATGTTGTAAGAATATAACATGGATATTTAGTCCACCAAGTTAGTAAGAGGGATGGGTCTAGCCAAGCTCATGGTTGGGACCAATTTTCAAGGTATTGAGGTAAACACTATTATTTTTAATGTTGATGTTTCCCTAAGTTAATTAACATGTGTCCATGGTATAAATACTTTTTTTAATACTTTTAAAATATGAATTGTCCCCCTAACTTGGACAAGAATTAAAGGAGAACTCTTATACTTGTTTCCCTAAAATATCTCTTGACTGAAAATAGACTTGCATGGAAGAATTTGGATGGGGTTATCTTAAGATGCATGCTAGAAGAACTAACTATTGACCTAATTGAAGACTTTCATAGTGGATTATAAGTTAAAAATCATAAAATTTTGAGAGTTGTATATTGGTGGCAACCATTTTTCAAATATGTTGCTCAGAAAGTCAGAAAGTGTGAGAAATGTCAGTGCTTTATTGGGAGGATGAAAGCATTTGGTTCTCTTTCCTTGCATCCTATGATAATTGAAGGCACATTTAGATAATGGGGAATGGATTTCATTGGAGAAACTTTTTATTTATCAAACAATGGACATAGATGGATACTATTTGTAATTAATTACTTCATGAAATGGGTTGAAGCGGTCCCTACAAAGAAATCTACACACCATGTGGTTATGGGTTTTTGGCTAAATTAAATCATTTATAGATTTGGTGTGCCTTTTAAATTTATTATTGATAATGCTATGAGATTTAAATAAAAACCTTTTGTGGCATTATGTAAAAAATAAGAGATTGAGTTTACCTATGCTTCTAATTACAATCCTCATGGGAATCGGCAAGCAGAATCTAGTAATAATAACTTGCTCAAGATCATTAGACAAAATTTGGAAGAAAAAAAGAAGTGGGGTGAATAGCTAAAGTTTTCCTTATGGGTTGATAGGATTATGCCTAAGAGAGCTATAGGTAAAAGCCCTTTTGAGCTTATTTTTAGAGCTCAACTAGTTTTGCCTATGAATTTGAAATTACCAACTTGTCAGCTTATGAAGCAATTAGAAGATGATGAACATATCAACCACTATGAAATTAGGATGAACCATATTATTTAAATTGATGAAATTTGAAGACCAGCTCATGAAAGACACCTAAATTTCAACGAAAAGTTGAAAAATATATTTGATAGAAAGGTCACTCAAATAACCTAATAAGTGGGTGATATGGTTCTACTTTGGGATAGTAGGCATGAGGAAATAGGTAAGAATTGAAAATTTGATGCCTTGTGGATGGGTCCCTATTCCATTGACTGCTAGATTAGAGAACACACTTTCTTCCTAAGGGACCTAGATGGTGCAATACTAGAGATGTTAGTCAATGGTAGGCATTTGAAACACTTCCTTGACTGAGTCTGTAACTTGTGTTCCATATTGTATAGTCTATAGCTTTGTCATCCTATTATATTGTTACTTTGTCTCCAATCTATTTTGGGCCTTATTTGTATAGTTTCATTTTGTTTTTTTGTCATTTACTCATTTTTAGATCCTTTTGATTTATTTTTGGTGAATTGCCTTGATTTGTTGATCTTACATGAGTGTTTGCTAAATTTTATCTAAGTATTGACTATGTATCCCAATGGATTGGAACCTGGTCTTGTATTTTATGGTTCTTTTCACATCTACAAGGGTATACATCGCTAAATGAGAGCTAATGCTAGTTCTCAAACTAGCACCAGAACTTTTCTATCAAATTGTGAGGAATTAATACATGGAATATATTTAAAGTGCCACATAAACACTCAACCCTCTACCATGCCAATGAGATTTTACATGATGAGATAGAGGTTAATGAAATGTATATGGTGTTTGTAAACATAATCAGATTCTTTCAATGCAGCCAAGCATGACGTCCATGGTGGAAGGGTAAGGCCATGTGGTAAATGTGATAGTCAAGTATTGCAACCCATGTCGGCATATTTTAAGATACTTAGTACCATGCCACATAAGCCATGACAGCATGGAAGGAGGTCAAAATAATTTAAAAAAAATGAATGTTAAGTTTGAAGAAATATAGGAAACCATGGTAGAGAGTTTCATGTTGACTAAACATTGACCAAATAAGTAAAAAACTAGATGGTAAACCCTATCAAAAGACATCAAACATGTAAATGGTAGAAGGTGGAGTCTCACATGCACTTTGCACCAATACAATGTATAAAGTTCTTGAAAAGTTACACATCCCATGAGGAAGATGTGTGGAGTGATTAGTGGAGATAAAATGCATTGATTAAAGGTTTTTGAAAATTGCAAGCTAAGCCATAAAACTCCATGGAGGTTGGGAGGCCAAAATGCCTTTTTTATTTAAGTGTATAATTTTTTTTTGGAGGATGGAATGGTTGAACATAATTTTATAAATTGCATTTGAGTGGGTCAAATTCCATCGAAGATGTGAGTATTAAAAAATAATTACAAAATGGGTCTCAAGTTCCACTAGAGATCTATGATGAAAAGATCAATTACAAATGAAGGATGATAACCCCATAGAAATCCATGTATTGACTATAGGTTTGACCTACATCTAAATTGAAAATAGGCACCTTGAAGCCCACAGTGGCAAAGAAGAATGGTATTATGGTGTAGATGGGAGGTTGAAGTGTACTTTACATTCAAAAAAGTGAGAAGTGCAAAGTGCATTATGTATATACCCTAAATTGCTCAAGAAACCACATATCATGTATTTTCATAGCACTTTCATAAGAGATTTAAATTGGATAATATGAGATTTGTTCACATTTAGCCATGTCTTTTGTTTTACTCATCTTGGTCTTGTTTCATGTTTGAGTCAGATTTTTGTGTATTCCTAGTCATCTTGAGCCCTTTAAATGGTCCTTCCACCTTAGCCACATCAAACTTCCCATGTTTATTCCATCCCCCCATATCCCTATCCTATAGGATAGGAGTGCTAGGATTAGACTACAGTGTTGGACCTTAGGGTGTCCCATATCTAGTGCTCTTGTCCAAGGTCAATTTGAGCTCTAACAATCAATTTCCTTTGCTTAATGAGTCCCAGCCCCTTTCTTAGATTCATATTTAAGTTTTCTTATGTTATCCAAATTCAAATAAAATCTCCTAAATTTGAAATAAAGAGTTAAAAGAGTCTCTTATATAAAGGACTAAACAAGGCATTTTATATCTAACACTTACTACTTTGGCACATTACATAATAAAAATCAATAGTATAGCTCAACATCCTGAGTCATACATACACTTGCATACTTGATCAAAGAAGGGCCTACGTAAAATTTCATTATTACATCTATCATGTGCATTGACTATGCATGCTCCATAAGGGAGAACAACATTTGATCTAAGACCCTAGCTTGAGGGATAATGTAGGTAATGATTAGGATAATAGGGGTTCTAGATCATGTGATTATCCTTCCCCTAACCCAATTTTTCCCCTTTTGATTTTAATGTATTTTTTAATTTATGTGTAAAGATACACTCAAGGTTTGAAGATTAAATCAGCTCCATAAGGAGCTCTGTCGATAATCAAGATCTAACATTTCATAGGCAAACCAATACAAGGATAGCAAATAAAAACTAGAAACCTCAAACTTTTGTGACCAATTTTGACAATAGATGTAGGAATTATACTATAGCACTAGATACGAGGGTGTCTTATTTGTGATGCTCATATTCTTTCATCAAATCAAATGTATATTTAGGTTTCAGACATCTTCCTAGCTTTGCACCTCAATTTTTAGCTTTTAGAATAGTTGTATTAGCGTATTTCTCTACATAAGCTATTCCCTTCTCTTATTTAATTAATTTTACAAAAATTTTATTTTATCATATTAAATTAGACATTCCTAATTATTCTATACCATTTATTGTTTAGGAACTAAACACTAGTTTCCCAAAAATAACAAATTACTTGGTGAACTTGACTTACTTTGAACAAATCTAAAACCCTAGACACCCTTAGGGGTTTTCCTTCATATTTTGTGAAAAAATTCAATTTCTAATTTCTAATTTTTTTTATAATTTTTTTTTGCATTTATCCTATTCAAAACTATTTTTAGAATTTAAATTATTACAATATTTTTCAAAAATTCCAAAACCCTATATTTCAAAACTAGGTCCTCAAAGCCCAAGTTTTCCTCCCTTACAATTTTTAGAAATTTTTTTTGAATTGTTGCAAATTGTTTGGATTGTTAAGTTTTTGTTCAAAACCTCTTTGTTAATACTTATTTTTTCATTTATTTTCTTGATATTACTTTTCTATATTCTCTTTGGTGAAAGAAATAAAATGGCCAGTAAGGCACTTCTTCCCTCTCATCCCATAGATCAATTTATAATTTTTTCTCATAACTATGATAATGAATGGACAATTTTTCAAAATTCCACATTAGCTAAAATGTGGAAAATGATTTCATTTACAATGCAGAAATTACTATTGTTGTAATGAGGAATATGATGATATACATGATAGTGATAGTGAAGTACAATTATATGCATCCTCTTCTCTCAAATCTATCACTTTTATTCCCTTTTCAAAAGAAAATAATTTTGATAAATGGGAAAGATACTTCTCACCTCATTCTTCTATGCACAAGGCACCAAATGAACAACTTAGTCATCCACTTCCAAGTGAGACTATAATTTGTGATAATTTTCTTCCATGTGAACCTAATATCTCTCACTTTGATACATCAATGTTCAAATTACAACAATATAAATGTAATAGATTCAAATTTCCAATGCATATTTTAATTCATACATCTCATTTTCTTAACTCTACTTTGTCAAAAGGTCTAAATGTTAACTCTCTTTCTCTTGCAATTCATGAAAATAATGCATGTATTCCACCCATAGAGCATAGATGCACATGATATTCCAATTTCAAATGATAATCTATTTCATATTTGAAAGGAATTAAATTCTTCTCTTACGCCTCTCCCTAGTAATGATGGAAGCGATAATGAGTATGATAGCGAACATGCCAATGAATATGAAAATGAGAGTGATTATGAACAATATTTCAATTATGATAATGCATTGAATAATGATGATTATTATGCACATAGTGAAGAAGAAAATTCATCTCATGTTTCTAACTCTTCTCTCACTCCTCTTCTCAAACATAATTCTACTCTTCTCTCACTTCTCCTTCCAAATGTTGTTTCTACTTCTATGCATGATTCTATTTCAAATAATTCACATGTTCATGCTACTATCACATCTTCTACTCAATTAGAATGTGATTTACTAAAAAATAATGATACCAATAAAACTCCCAAGCCACCCTTCACTATATTAGAACTTATATCTCATTCTTCACCTAAAAAGAATGGTAGACCACATGCCTTTACTAAGTTCCAAGTTACCATTACTCCTAAAGTTCAAGTGAACACACCCGCTCTTTATGATCCAATTGTTAAATGTAGCATACCCATGTTTAAAATTAATAATCAAATTTAATGATTAAATGAACCACTTCAAGATGCTAATATACCATCCCAAGAGATTATCTCTTTAATACATTCAGTTGGTGAATTACAACACGAAGTACATCTCCCTACCTTAGAAAACAAGGCTTAAAATTCTTAGATGGATGCCAATGATTTGCATAGTAACCCTCTTTTGAATACATTCATAAAAGCTTCATTTTCTAAACATTTATAGATACCATCATTACCTCACTTTGATGGTAATGTAGAACCATTCTTACACCTTCAAGCCTTTCAAAAGGCTTTGCCATCTCATGTGAGTCCTTTGATTCTACTAAAGTTGTTCTAGTAGACATTAGTGGAGGAAGCACATAATTGGTGCTTTCATATACTCCTCATGTGTTCCTTGAACACATATGATGGCTTAGAGGAGGCATTTCTCATATATTAGATATAAAATATAGGCCCTTGTGTTACATATGAGAAACTTGCCACACTACATAATTCTTTAGAGCCAGTTAGTGAGTATATCTTACACTTTAAGAATCACATGTTAAGACTAATATACAAACCAAAAATTTTAGAGATTTAACATATCTTTATTAATGAGATTCACTAACCTCTCATTGAGAATCTATTATATCAAATAGAGTATTATTTTAGACACTTGTTTTATACAATTCTAGCTTTGGAAAAGAAATTGGGATTGATTGAGGTAGTTTTAGTTGATCAAATTCCTCTATATTTCATAACAGTATATATATCTACAACTCCTATCACAAAACATCTACCATGTCCTAAACAAGATAGGAGACCATAACCAAAAAAGTAAATGGTTAAAAATAGAAAGCTATTCTCCAGAGTATAACCTATAGTATGCACTACAAAGAACCACATCAAGACACCATTATAGTTTTATTTAGATAAAGATATCCCATCTATCATATTATCATCACTACTAGATAAGAGGTTAATCACATTACCTTCTACAAATCGACAAGATCCACATTTCTTACATAGACAGCCACATCGACCCTTTTGTAACTATCATCATATCTATGGACATAGAGATAATGATTGTTATGGAATCATAGATTACATTAATATATGTGTTGATAGTGGCATCATAGCATTCACATAGGGGGAACCAAGATCTCCTCCATCATGGAAACATAGACCTCATTCATCCATAGCTAAGTCATCCTAGGACATTCCTTTATAAGAATCATCAGTCACTCATTATGAGATAAATGTGGGTTCTAAGATAGAACCTCATAGGAGATCTCCTATTCCACCGATTCAAAAGGTTTGGAAACCTATAGAGTAATAACAACCTACATATAGCACTATAATCTAAAAAGTACATATCATAGTTCCATATACATATCTAGCAGAGCCATAGGCACTGTAGAAGAGTATTACTCTAAAGAGATATTCAATATGGATAGATTTTTAAGGTCCCATATCACGTAACAATATGGTATGGTTAAGATTAAATGAACTCACATCATAGAGTATTTCTCCTAAGATATATTCACTACAACCATATTTTTAAGGACCTTTTCCATCTAGCAAGCCACTATGATTAAGATTAGATGAACCCCCATCATAGTTTTCAGCTCCATATCCATCCATCACTCAATCATATGCATCATAGTAGAGGCCACAAAGTATATGACTATGGATAAATGAGCCTTCTTCATAGCATACAATTTTAGTTTCATGACCAATAAAGTTACATTTTGAAGAATCCCCACATATAGCTATAGTTAGTACACAATAGATAGTATAAGATACAGAGCATATTCCTACACATAATTATCAATATGGGCACTTGTTGAGTTGACCATTAGGGTTCAGATAGTGATATGACATGCATTCATACTGGTATTAGTTCTTAGCAATGATGGATCCAAAGGACTATTTGTCCTTTATATTCTTGAACAACCTATTCAGAGGGATTGGACACATAGTCCAAACATCAATTAACACACACATAACCACCTAGCTTCACTTAGTGGGCAATGATGGAACCAAAGACTAGCTAACCTTTGTATTCTTGAGCCACTCTCAAGGAATTAATACACACAACATGCTATCTTACATCCATATATACTAACAACTAACATTCCTAATTGTCAATAATTATCCATAGCCAAAACCAGCCTATTAAAATCCATATCTTGAAAAGTAATATTTTTACCAACACTAAACCAACTCAGTTTATCCAAATAATTTATCAATTACAAAAACTAACAAATTTTTGCTTATATATGATTACAAATAAATAATAACATCACACCTAAATTTATCAATAAAATTAAAATCATATATCCCAAGTACCATTTTATAAAATATATGTAAAACATCAACATCAGTACCATATCAACTACTCCTAAGTCAACAAAATATAAGAATTATACCAATCCATTCCAAAATCCATAACACAATATGCATGTATAGAAAATCAATCCAACATCCATATATATATATATATATATATATATAACTAAGTTTTGAAATACATATACACTATGTTAAATATAATCAATCATGAATGGGCATCATGCCCTGACTCTCAATCTCACTCTCTCTTCTAGTACTAGTCCCATAGTCCACTCTAACACTCAGTGGCCTTGCACCTCCTCAATCTCTTGAATGCCTCTTATGATGACTCTTTCACTCTAAAATCCAACCATACTCCTCACATAAGTCCACATATCACTATTAAATATTAGTGTATTCATCCATGATACTCATGCTAATAGAACCATAATTAGGTGGAGGCATCCTATGCCTATCTAGCTAAACCTCTCTCTCTCTCTCTCTCTCTCTCTCTCTCTCTCTCTCTCTCTCTCTCTCTCTCTCTCTCTCTCTCTCTCTCTCTCCCCCCCATTGACCGGACATATGTAGTTGTAGCTATCACATCTGTATCAAACAAATGAGCATAAACACTAGCTATAACTATCATATGATTTATCAAACCCTCCTCTATAGCATCATTAGGAACATGGCGTGTAATCTTTTAGAGTTTTGACTCAATGATAGTCTCCCAGTACTCATCATCTCTACTCCCTACACTAGCTTGTGCTTCATCCTAGGCACCTTTGACTCTACCTAAATATAAAATAAAACACTACATTAGATATATAATTTCAATTTAAACTAACGAAATCAAAAACTTTTACAATTCAAATATAATTGCTACTTACCTCTAATCATCTGGATCAGGACATGATCCTCATACTCAAGAATACCCACTCCATCAATAAGATATAAATAAACCCACTTACACCTTGCCCATCATGCAGTATATGACTCTGTGCATCCAAAATCATCTACATTAGGAATATCTATAGCTACATCCTATGTATCCAAGGGTAATGGTGATAACTCAGCCTTAGTAGGCCTCCCATGAGCTCCTACCCTCATTAGTGCCCATGCACTCCTCATCTACACCCATGTTACTGAGGGCACATCCTATGGTACCCTAAGTTATCTAGTCATGCACTCATACTAAAAGTGCTCATACACTCCAGTTTAGTGGTCATGTAACCAAAAACTAATGCTCATATACCACAACTACACTCCATCCTCAAGCCACCTAAGAAATCCTCTATAGGGTCTCCATATGATATCTTGAGCCATTAATCTATCTAAAAATCATCTATAGTGATCTTTCCTAGGAGACTAGATAGCTAATTAAATCATCCACCACTCCCTATATGGATGTGTAGGTGACCACCTCTCCCTCGATAATCTTATTGGTCACATAATTGTTATATGCTCATAAGTCTGATAATGCAGTAAGGTAGCTACACTCACACCATCACTAAATTCCTCTTGAGTAAACTGATAAAGATCCATGTATAAGTGGGAAAGCATATTCCTACTTGATGAGAACATAGTGCCATACACCTCTATGCTATGTATGATCCTATGCATCCTATATGTAATCGATACGCCACTTCCATCTATATAAATGAATGAAGATAAAAAAATGACCAACCACTTCTATATATGTAGAACACTTGACTACACAATAATAGATAATAATACATTGTTATCACTAACTTTCTAATGTATACCTAAGAGCACATCATTAAAATACAAGGATGCATAATCAATAACATCAACACCCTTGTCATCCTACAATGTCACACACCATCCACTAACTAGCAAATGTAAAATGTGGTACACATCCTCTAGAGTAATAGTAATCTTCCCTATAGGGAGCTAGAAAGAACAAGTGTCTACATTCCACCTCTCACATAAGGTAGCAATTAGATGTATATCCCAATGCACAATGCTTAGGTCATATGCATGACCCAACCCTACCCTATCCATCATAGTTCTCTCATCAGCTGACAAAGGTAAAAATATTAGTGTCTCCATCACCTCACCTCTATGGAACTCCCTCTTCCATACCTCACCCTGTAAAAGACCAATAAACAACATATATATTAGTTAACCATGCCAAATTGATAACCAAGCTATATAACAAATAGGTTACAAATCATAAACTCAAAAAACTAGCCCCAATAGATAACAACACTATGGAAAGTACATCAACATTAGACAAGAGTGTTGGAATCTTAAAAATAGCATTGAACATTGGATAGGATCACGGACTCCTAGACAGGAGCATTGAAACTAGTGGAAATTATCCTAGACTACTAACAAAGGCCTAAAAATATCAAAAATAGGCTTCTAAATAGGCAAAAATCATGCATTTTAGCTACTTACTAGGGTAATCTCCCCACCAGCCTCAGCCCAGGCTGCCAAATACTTAGATTAGGCCATGATCAGTGCTCATCTCCTTGTCATATATCCTACCCCAAAGCTCCAAATCTCAACTTAATCAATGCACAAATGAATCATGAATCAACCAATTTTCCTAAATCAAACAACTTTTTCATTCAAATCAAAATATGATTTTTCCCATAACTTCAACCTTATAACTCTATTTTGTAAACCATTTTGTTCCATATAATCGTAATAATGATACCTTTGACCTCACATGAGCCTCACTTTCTTACTATCTCATCTACATACTATGGTGCACACATATCTATACTTCTTTTATACCCAAACACACAACTTAGTCCTCACTAATAAAAAATTGTTCCAATTTCAACAACTCAGTCTAATCAATCAAATAATTTCTCAGTCAATTCAAACTTTACTAACCTTACATATATTCCTATGCCACTAGTCATCACTTTGGAGTCAAACTCCTCTATCACAAATTTCATCCCTCTCCCCAGAAGGGGGCATCATTCCTACTATTTATATTCCTACACTTACCTAGCATGCCAATCCACTCTCATAGGTAGATACACCATAGTTCATACACCTCTAGTATTCATATTATTAGTTTCAACTCAGATCAATAAAAATATATAGTGATATAAATTACGTGGGTTAATCAACATTACTCAAGACATTTAGAAGGATATACCTTCACTTTAAAAATACACAGATTATTCACATACAATGCTTTAGATCATATGTCTCCATAATGATTTTATCTTATAGATACATAGACTAGTCATATACAATGGTTCATATTATATGGATTCACAATGACTTTGATATAGATTCAGATTCGGATACTAGATTTGGGGGCATGTACATACTACACATCTCACACATACAACTTCATACAACATGACACAACTACAAGACCTTATAAAAAATTATAGGCATAGTGCAAAGTATAGTGTTTCGATCTCTAATTTTGTACATAAGACATGACATGATAGGTCATATCACATGTGGTTTTATAGATTATATAGATGCATCACTCACATACCAGATTTAGGGGCATGGCATAGATGTTCATGTTTTTCATCATCTAGGATTATATAGATGGAATGGAAAGACATATAATTATCCTCTTACACATTGACCAAAATTTTTAGGTTACACCCAACTATACCCAAGTGGTCACTAGGTTGGACCATATGGTCATCTACAGTGGCTGGTCCATAACGTTACCCATACCTAGACTACATGAGTTTATATAAGATAGAGGGTAGACATTGGTTTTGGGCATTCGAGCACTTATAAATTATAGTTTAGATTATTTATGGTTGGGACATGATATATTTTTCTCTTCATAACATATAGATTACATGAGTTTATGTGGGATAGATGATAGATGTTGGTTTTGGGCCTTTGAGCATTTCTCATTTTTAGTCAGATTCAACACATGGGGAAATATGTCCCCTCCTTCTCCATTTTATACATATTCCAAATTCATTTTCAATACAAGGGACATCTATTTTAGTGATTCTTTTTTTTCAAGGCACTATTCGACTCTCCATCCATTTCCCTAGCTAGGAAGTGAGTTGGACTCTTTTTTAGCATACTTATCTCCATGAAAGTAGGTTCAGGTACACATTTTCTTTTATTTCTTTTACTCTAGTACCTCATTTCATTGTATTAATATATTAAAAGGGGGGGAAATGTATACACCCTAAATTGGTCCAGAAACCACAAATATCATGTCTTTTCATAGTCCTTCCACAAGAGACTCTAATTGGAGAATATGAGGTTTTTTCACATTTATCCATGTCTTTTATTTTACTCATCTTGGTCTTATTTCATGATTGAGTCACCTTTTTTACTTATTCCCAGTCATCTTGATCCCTTAAATGTTCATTTCACCTCAGCTAGATTAGACTTCCTATTCTTATTTCAACCCCCTAGGTCCCTAGCTTGTAGGATAGGAGCACTGGGATTGGACTACAGTACTGGACCCTACTTGTGCTCTTTTCCAAGGTCATTTTGAGATATAACATTTAGTTTCCCTTGCTTAATGAGTCCCAACCCCTTTCTTAGATTTGTCCTTAAGTTTTCCAATGTTGGCCAAATGTGAATAAAAGCTCTTAAATTTGAAATAAAGAGTTTCTTATATAAAGGACTACACAAGGATTTTTATATCTAGTACTTACTAATTTGTCACATTACATAATAAAAATTAGTCAATAGTATATCTCATCATTATACATCACACATATACTTGCATGCTTGATCAAGGAATGGCCTAGGCAAAAGTTCATTCTTACATCTACCATGCATGTTAACTATGCATGTTCCCTAAGGGAGAAATACATTTGATTTGAGACCCTATCTTGAGGGTTAATATAAGCAGTAATTAGGACAACATGGATTCTAGATTATGTGATCATTCTTCACCTAGCCTAGTTTTTTCCCTTTAGATTTTAATTTATTTGTTACTTCATGTGTGTATATAGACTCAGGGTTTAAATATTGAATCATCTCTACAAGGATCTCTATTGATATTCAATATCTAAAATTTCATAGGTGGACCAATATAGGGATAACTAACAAAACTTAAAAAACTCAAACCTTTATGACTAGTTTAGACAATAACCGTAGGAACTAGACTATAACGTTAAACATCAAGGTGTCCTATTTTTGGTGCTTCTTTCCTTTCACCAAATGAAATCTATATTCAAGTTTTAAACATATTCTTAGACCTACACCTCAATTTTTAGCTTCTACAATAGTCGTATCAACCTATTTTTCTAGATAAGTTATTTCCTTCTATTTAATTAATTTTACAAAACTTATATTTTATCATATTAAATCAAACTTTCCTAATTATTATAGACCTTTTATTGTTTAGGATATAGACACTACTTTCCCAAAAATAATAAAACACATTGATGGTTCAAGATCTCGCAAAACAAATGAGACAAGCGGAGATGAGTCTATTGATTGCAAGTTTGACTCACTTTCAAAAGGGGCTATAGACTTCAAAATATAATTCAATCTTTAAAAGGATTACTTGGCTAAGAAAGATCTAGTTTGTTATATGCCCAATGTTTATTTTTATTTGGTCCATGTTTGGCATCCAAATCTACATGTAATACATTATGATCCCATCCATGGCATACAAAATATTCAACCATGATTTCAATGATGCTTTAGATAATTTCCTAAAACATCAATAACAACAACAAAGATCCCATCATGACCGTTATTTCATCTTAGACACCATTAGGACCTTTATCTTTTTTCTCTTCTACCAAATCTATGAGAAAATGTTTATGAAATATACAAGATGTATGATGGAAGATTCCATAAGCACAATGATAATGATCATACACTCTGTATTCTTTATAGGTGAATTTTGGCATCTCATTGATGGAGATAAATGACATGTTGAGTATAAAACCCAAGTGTTATGGTAGATTTTAATATTTGGTGTAAAGGGTTTTATAAGAGTAATGGGCTTTGATTGCTACGAAGTTTTCAAACACCATAGTGACTAGACAGTTTTCAAATCAGAAAGTAATAGAATTTCTCTAAAAGCATTTTAAGATGATGTTATGGACATGGTGGAAAAGAATGAAAATAATAAATGGATCGATGCTAGAATTGCATATAAAAGAAGTTTTTAAAACCTTGGAAATGCCCCAATAGGACACTCAATGTTAGCATTTCAAAAAGGGATGGGATCAATAATATTGTATTTCTCTTAATTGGTGATATTCCTATTTTCCATGTGTACTATGATTTTTATGACAATGGTTGTTAGCTCTCACATCCTCTCCCAATAGGGCATAGTTAAAAAAATGAATGACTTATTATTGAAGTAAGTAATGGAAAGTTGTAGAAAAATTTTGAATTTTGGAAAAAAAATTAGATAGGACTATTCTACTCAGCCAAGTTGCAAAAATGGAGTTGGATGAAAAGTTGTAAAATCCAAAAAAAAACTACAAGTTTGTAAGAATTACATATGGGGTCATAAACTCCCAAGGGAAATCTTAGAAGTAAATGCACCATGCAAAATGCAAGCTCCCAAAATGCACTATACAAAATGCTTGAAAAACTCTAGATCCCATAGAGAAGGCATGAAAAGAAGTATAATGGAAATGGCAATGTGCTCCTAAAGTTTCATATTTTATGGGAGGGAAGAGAAAATAATTTTGGTAGAAAGTGGAGGTTGCCGTGCATTTTACACCAACATAAAGTGAAAATTAAAATGTGTACTCCCACTTATAAATTTCACATAACATGCAATGATAGGTGAATAGTGGAAAGTAGAAGGTAAGATGCATTTTTCTCCAAACTACGTGCAAAGTGCATTGGATCCCACTGGTCAAGGCAATCATGAAAAGGATCAACTCAAGGAGATTCTAAGAGATGTTGAGGGAAAATGCAATTTTGTACATGTGCAAAGTACAAATTACACATGGATCTCCCATTTTTGCCTATCAACATTAGTCAACAAAGGGAGATACAAGTGTAAATTTCACTTGTTCATATTATACCTATGAAAATTACAAATTTATAAAAGGTTCCAAAATTTCCCCAAAAGGGAAAAAAGTGAAAATAATGCACTTATGCATTGAAAATTATAGAGGAAACCATAAAAAATGAAAAATTTTAAAAAGGCAAAATTTCAAAAAATTAAAGGTGCAAAGTGCAAAGTGCAAAGTATGAAAATATGTGTTGGAGCCAAAAAAGTAAAAAGTTAAAACTATCCTAAGTTTTCATATTTTCATTTACTTTATGTGTCTAAAATCTTGCATGGAAGGATACTATAGGTTTACAAGTCCAAGGTTTGACACTCCAAATAATATCATTCAAAGGCCTATGGATCCATAATATTCTCATGCCATCATTACAAGAGCATGTTGTTCCATGATGTGCATAAAGGGAGGGACAATTGCTTAGGAGGTTTCAATTATACAATCAAGTGGTCAACGATATATTTAGGAAGTTACACAAAATAAAAATAGGTTTTTTGGCCTCCTACATGAGTTTTCTTCTTTAATCTTGTGTAAAGAGCATCGCTATCTAAGAGATCAAGATATATGCCCAAAATCTTCATTATTTCTTGTAGAGGTAGTTAGAGGAATCATTTTCCTTAAAAATACGTGAAGATTCTAGGTGTGGCAAAGGGTTTTTTATAGCTGGGAGAATCTTGGTGAAACTTGGAGGGTGGTTTTCACTTTTTTAGATTGAAACCCTCATTCCTAGATTTCAAAATGATTGAAAATTTAAAAATATAAGGTTTATCTTCTATTCAAGGGTGGGTTGTTGTTGGTCTATGTTTCTCTCCAAGTATAAGCTATTCCAATTTTTGGGATCAATGTTATGTGTGTATTTTTCCTCTCTTGATAAGGTAGTTGCAACTATACAACCATTAGCAAGCTCTAATATCATGTCTATATGTCTCCCTTATCTAACATGGAGTAAATCCACCATGTTTATCCCTATGGTAGCATTTTGAAGCTCTAATGTATGTAAGATCTCTTTCTATCTTAATGAAAAATACTTGTGGTTTTTAATCTTTGTTGTTGATGAAACACAATGATATGTTCTGCTAGTTCAACTAATTATAAATCTTACTTTATGCTCACTACTGATTGTCATTTTGGGCTTAATTATAGGTTAAAAATCCCCTTTTTCAAGTAATTTGGAAACACGTTGAATAAATTCTAAGGGAACCATGGGTTTTTGGATTCAATAGGAAAAGGTATTTGAAATATCAGTTGTAGTGTATTCTCTAGTGTTTTAGGATCATTTGAGCGTTTGAATTATGTTGGCACCAATGGATGCAAATTACTCCTGGTAGTTACCACTAGCTTGTAAGTCAATTTTTTGCATCTTTGTAATGAGTGATGTCATGTATGTTGAAAGAAACCCTACTTTTTGAAAACCACCCATACTACACCCTATTTTCTATAATTAACTAACTATCCTACACTATCCTACCCTACATTTAACACACCCTTTGCATACTATAAGTGTTATTTCCCTTGTATATGCATAGATAAAATGTGTTTGCAGTTTGTGTTTTAAAGACCCAGTATTGCAGTAATCCTTTTATCCCCTTATCGACAAAAAAATATTTATAATGAAGGTTTCATGCACTTTCATATCTATCTTCACTAGTTTGTATGTGACTTAGTGCATTTGTTCTTTCTATGTGACAACCCTTCCCAAGTGGATTGAATAATTTTGGTTGTGCCTTAGTCACATTTGTGTCTCTTTGTGACAATAATCCCTATGGAGGTTAAATTTTATAATCTCTCCATGTGAGTAAGCTACCCCATAGGTTCTCTCAATTTGGTTCAAGTAAAGCCAAAAGAAGCAGGAAGTTGACCATACCCTTTTTTGTTTCCTTTTAATTCATTTTCTATGTCTAGTCCATTCTTGATGCTAAAACTATCCCTAGCTACAATGACATACTAGTGGTTTTTTCATCTTTGTTTGCCATTCTTATTCAAGTGTACAAGGTTGAATATATGAGGTGTACAATTGAGAACTAACACATACAACCATGAATTCAACTACATAAGTACGAAGGCCTAGTCATGGTAGCGAACACCTGAAAAATCACAACCATAAAAAACATTTATGCTCAACAAATACCAACAACCATAATTGGTCTTATTTTCAAAAATATTAATGAATTTTCTGAGCCTTTTCCTCAATCACCTCAATTTCATGCAAAACATGCACATAACCCTAGAGATAATCTAGATTATACCATATGTAATAATGAAATGAAAATTATCCCACCCACTAGAATTACATGCTCATTCAAGGATTGTATAAGGCCCACACCCACAAAAATATAAAATATCCAATAAGGTTTTTGAACCCAAAATAAACAATCGACTACTAATAAATGATCCAATCTTTGAACAACATCCATTTACAAGTAAGGATTTATGATTTTTTTATTTTTCCATATAAAAATGATTGAATCATGCAAGGGAACAACCTTAGCAAGAAATGGAATTTATACATAAAATAAAACATTATAATGTCTACATTTGGCTATTTTAAATGTATGAATAATGTATCCATGTATACATATCTATGCTTGATAAATACTAGACATAAGATAATTTATTTTCAAATAGTCCAAGTATATGGATAGATTTTTGATCTTTTGATTATAAAATTGGTTTATCTCACACACTCTAAACCATTCATCCTTATTTAGGATACACATATAATTAGTCTACCTATAAAACATATCATTAGGAGAAGCCATGGCTAATTAAATAATGGAATGATAAAAGTCATAAGGCATTTATCATAACCCTTATATACTAAAGATGGTAGATAAGCCAATTGGTTAACTTGGAATGGGTTGTAACATAAATATAAAAAGAATGGATAAATGATAATAACTTTTATATTTAATGATACATATCTCAAATCCCTTTTATTCAGGCACAAACTAATATTTGATAGTCCTTGGCTTACCAACAACTTGTCATTTATTTTTCTATTATAAATAATTTATGCAAATAAGATTTTTTTTGCTCATCCATATCTTGGTATCCATTGTATCACATGGCATATGTGTTGTATTCTTTTATTATTCTGATATAAAATTCAATATTTTCATTTTTTTTTTTGTATTACTTGTGTCTAATTTGATAAGCATAAGTTACCATATTGTAGTAAGTAATATAATTTAGCTTGTAGAAAGTGTTTTAGGTTATCCTATAACAATAGATATAGGTGATGATGTATCAAGTATTATGGGTTAGTGTGTGGTAAATATTTTAGGTTGATGCAAAGTATTTTCAAATTCAAATTAATTAGTGTTAAAACTAGAAAAAGTTTCCAAAACTAAGTTATATAAGATTTGTAGATATTATAAAATTATCATTTCAAGAAGAAACATATACTCAAAATTTATTATTTTAACCACCAATCCCTCATTAGACACAAAACAATCCCTATGGTTAGAAAACATAGGAAATTACTAGTAATCTATTTAATGTATTCCAACCATTAACCTAACAATTACTGAACATTAAAACATTTGTATTTAAATATGTACATAACACACACCCAATGAATTGCTCTGCATATAAATTTGTTCAAAATGTTTATTAACTTCATTTGAAAATAATGATACTTATAGGATGTTAAGATCCTAATTGGGATGTTTTCACTAATGATTCTAGTTTAGATCTGTATAAAATAAGAACACAAATATAAAGCTGAACATAGAAATTACAACAAGAATAATCCTTCATTTCAATATTTTATCCATCTTACAATATTACAATATATAGGAGAGTGGTCTCCTTTAGACAAGGAGTCAATATTGATCCTTATCCCTCATATCTCTCAGCTTCTCCTTAAGATAACTTCATAATAGATATGTTACAATAATTTTACACATATATTAATATTATTGTCATAACAACTAATGTTAAAATTAATATTTCCTAACATCCCTGCGTCGCGCCCCTCCCCCCCCCCAAAGTATGAAC
>JARHVA010002835.1:920000-932500 GCA_037957365.1 Torreya grandis
GTACAATATATAGGAGAGTGGTCTCCTTTAGACAAGGAGTCAATATTCATCTTCATTCCTCATATCTCTCAACTCCTTCCAAGAATATCTTAACTTCTCCTTAAGACACTCTCATAAGAGATATCTTATGAGAGTTTTACATAGATATTAATATTATTATCATAATAACTAATGTTCATACTAATATTTCCTACCAATCACTCTACACCATACTATCTCATCAATGTCTTCTTGAGAATATTGTAGCACAAGTGCAATTTATTACTATGTTAACCAATATTATTGCAAGTGTTTGAAAAATATATCTTTACATAAATACATAGCTAGAGGATTAATTTTTTTTAAAAAAAAACTTCACCTATTAAACCTTAAGTAAACCACTTTGAGGTATATTTAATCAAAAGGATTATTTCACACCTTAAAAAATAAATGTTTGATTTTCCTTAAGCATGTATGTCTTATCAAAATTTCATTCATGATGTTAATTAATTATTTTAATAGTGTTTATTTTGTTTAAAATAATGCATGTTATGAATATTTTCATGTTTTTTGTTGGCCATTCTCATTTAATTTTTTTTTACTAAGGACTAGATTCAATAATTCCTTTCCCTCTCCTCACTTATGCATCGAATAGAAAACATAAAATTATGTTATCCAAATGAATGAAAAATTTAACCATGCCATGTATTACACCAATAAAAAAATTAATGAAACATATATTAACTGTATGATGACTATGAATGGATTGATTAAGGTTATATATGATATTAATTAGTTTTTTTCTAATTTTATATTTCAAATTTTTATGTGTTCTTGATTATCCAACCATCTAGTGAATTATGCACAAAATAAATATTAATGGTTCTATAATTTAATATTTATTATTACTATAATAATTCAATATTATAATCCTACATAAACATGAAATAGGTCATTTCATTGTTGATTTTATTTCAAAGCTAAGATCTCATGAATCAATTATACTAGTTGATGATTGAATTATTATTTTCATTTTCCATGAAAGATCTTAGGTTTGTTGAAAAAATTATTGTAGGAAGTCTTATCGTCATTTTTTTGCATAATGTTAATTGAATATAGTGATATATGTTGGCATCCATGTAAACCCACATTGTTTTATGAAATTTTATGAATAACATATCATGATGTAGAGGTCATTCCATGCATTCTATGACATGATTTATTCACTTTAAAAAGATATTTACACTTGAGGAGAATACATTAATTGATGCTTTCATTCATACAAAGTTGAACTTCAAAAAATATGGATCCAGATTGATTTTCAATAATGAGCTCAAACTAATGAAAACCTAAGGTGTACACTCAAGCCTTGTATTTATTTGGAGATTGTATAGTTTATGGTAAAACCTCATACCAATTATTTATCATTTAATAATTTAATCAAAATTTCAAAAAGTAAAAATAACAATCAATAGTGATAACCCTTGAACATTATTGATGGTCTTGACTAGAAAATTAGTTTACTAGCAGGACAAGTGATGAATAAAGTGCATTGATTGGATAAAAATCTTAATGGGTAATCATGGAAAAATACAATAAAATAATAAAATTAACAAATAAATTAATTTTTCCTATATTATTTATTTTAATTTATTTCTAAGTGTTTTAGTTTTAGACCTATAATTACCTTTACCTCTTTTATTATAAAGCATCTAGTTCTAGATTTCCATTACTACATGTAATCTTAGAAAAAATCCCATCCTTAAAAAATGATAAATATCTTTTTAATGGGAATTTCATATCCATTTCCTTAATTTTTCATGTTTTATATTCCAACCTACCCTACTATAGGTTTCTCTCATCTATTCTAGGGTTACTACATGTTATCCTTATGTTTATGTTGTTTTAAATTCACATGGCTTGGTTATTGTAGTTAAAAAATAGGAACATGTACCCATTACTAACATGTAATATTTTTATAGACACTAATATAGTTTTTGTCTTGTAAAATATATCGTAATATATTGACCTATTATTTCTTCCTTGAAATATTTATCTTACATATTTAATATTTGTTTTTGTCAAATTCAAAAATAATTGGATTATTACCAAGCATATTTATTTGTTAATGAATAATTAGATTATATATACTTGGTATGTTTATTTCATTCAAAAAGAAAATTCTCATGTGACTCACAATGGTATTATAATAATTTCACAATATAAATATCTCGAAACTTCCACTAGTCCCATCTTTATTTATTGGCCAGTTTACAATATCACTAATCAACCAATATGCTAGATTGTTGAATTTATAACTTGGTACCATTCATTGAGGAACTAATTATTTATACCCCCATCCAAATCATTACTAAAAGTTTTTTCAACATCATTTTCTTACTTGTAAACCTTTGCTTGAAGTTAGTTAATTGTACTATTTATTTAAGATATTTTTTTCCATCTTCAAAAGTGTAAACACAAGATTATGAGGGAGTTTGTCTTCTTGATAGTATGAAATAAAAATAATATGCATAAAAACCTAAAACCCAAGTTCACATACTTAGATTAGGTAAGGATAAGGAAGACATAAATAGGCACAAAGAAGACAAAAATACAATTTAGTTTCCTTTTTGAATTTCCCTATTTTGTCAACATATAAGTTTGTTTGGCCCCAATATATAGCTTAGAGTCATTGTAAATGTTGTGACATCATTCCATCAACATCTCACCTTGTGTTATGTTTGTTTTAATTTACCAATGAAGAAATAGGTGAATCTTTTGTAAGAATTTTGGAAGAGAATTTTTGCATAGAAGAGATTAATAAAAGTAGAATGCAACCCCTCTATTCATATTATTTTTAAAATGATTTTAACATTTGGATGACAATATAGATGTGTGGTTAAGGTTAAATCCAATTTGGATGGAAAATACAATGAATATTAGGGATAGATTTTTCATTGATTGAGCATGGGTTAAATTTATGATATTTATTTACAATGACATTGATATTTTCAGATTTTTGACATATTGGCTTGTGATATCATGATGATGATGTTTGTTTATTTTTTTAATTTTTATAATTAGAAATTAAACCAATTCCCATGTTTTTTTATTAAATTTATTTTGAATAGTTAAGTAATCATGATTACCATTTGTTTGAGTTATGAAATATTGAAATTTGAGTAATTATTCCATTTTATTCACTCAATAACATCACTTGAAAAGTATCAATTTGAATTATGATAAATTAGATGAAGGTAATGATTTAATATGATGCATTCCCCAATTAGGTATGTCCCAATGTGCTTCAAAATATGCATGTCAAGTGTGTAGATGAATTTGAGTGTTTGATTGATTTCTAACCTAACTCATGCATTGTTATAGAAAGTTGTTTTAATTTTTGATTTTGACATGAAATTGATGAAAGTGGTATGTCTATATTTGCCTCCTCTTTGATAGGGCATTGCAAGACACATATGAAGAAAATGATTTTAAAATAATTAAAAGGTAATTAAAATTATTTTATAACCACTAAAAAATGATGTGTTCACTTTTTTGTTGATTATTATTCAATTACTAAAAATTAGTTCACAATGATGCCCCAAAATATGTTTGTGACAATCAAAATTCCCCCTCAAGTGATGGGCTAAAAAAAAAATTGATGGATAAAACCTCAAAATTAAGAACATGACCTATTCTAAATTAAAATAGGTGAAAAAATGGATAAACAAGAAGAGAACATGATGAAAAATGGACAAAGGATCCACAAGCATTTCTTTAGGGAATAAAAATGTTGCAATGAGGGGGGGTAGGGCTAAAATTTCAAATTTGGAGTTATAAATTGAACCTTGGGGGTGAAAAATGGTTAGTTTTCACCCTCTAATATTTAAATATTCTACTCTAGATTTGTACATGAGATATTTGATTGAAATAGTGTGTTTTTCTCCATGTAGGCAACTTGGTGAGTAGGTTTTTAAGTACAAATAACCATCGAGGAGTGGGAACCCAATAATTATCCTTATATTTTTGAATTTTTGCATTTATGGAATTTATTTTTAATTATAAGTAAGTGAATTAATGAATCTACCATTTAAAAAACCCCTAAAGTGTCATTATCACACCTGTAAATGGTTATCTTACCATCAAATAAGTGATATCATGACCAAATTAGTAATATCATTATCAAAATGATAATATTTACAAAAAGGGTGGAAGACACAATTTTGGGAAAAATAATTTCTCAAATAGAGGGAAAGAAAATAAAATGGTGATAACATGATATGAAATAGAGATATCTCCTTCTAAAATGGTGATAATGTGAAAACAACTAAAGAACTAATAAAATGGTAATAACACCCTATGAAATATTGATACCACCTTGAGAAATAATAAAAATGACAGATTGAATGGTGATATCACCAAAATCATCATAATCACTCAAGTGTCAAATATGCTAAATGTATAGGAAGTGTCGATTGTTTGATGTGACTATGGATTATTTCTATCTTAGGTAAGTAATATGATGTTTAGATGTTGAAGTACTAATATTGATGAGATTTTTTTCAATGTTAGATAGATCTTGTTGATTAATGTAATGACATGATTTTAATTATTAGGAGCTATTTGTAGTGTTAATAACTTAGGAATGGTGATTTCACATCTTACTATAGCCAAGATGATTAGTTGGGTAGACCTTAGCTTTCTTGGAGATAATTAAATTGCGGCATATTAGCAGATACTAATGATCCAATTGGATACGACCTACCTTTCAACACTAGTGACACTCCAGCACAAGTAATTCTTCACTTGTCTACTATATTAACCATAATTACTTTGGAGGATGTTTGGATGATACTTCACATTCTAATTGTGGACCAATGATATATTAGATGAAGCATGGATGACTGGAAGTGTTAGAGGACCTGATTTATGTTACTAACATCATCACATGAGATGGAGTGATTGATATAGGTGTACCATAAGAATTGGAATTACCAACATATGGTGATAAATCATTGTCACAACCATTCATTGATAGGGAGATTATGATTTTGAAGGCAATTATTAGTGAAATCTTTTTGGTTGAAAAGAGTGACCAATATTTTCACATAAAACTATTATGGGTCGTTTAAGACATGATTGATAAAAAAAACTTGATTTTCATTGGGAATGTTAGTGTTATCTCAATTTCACATATAATTTCACTTGGTGGCATAACATTAGGGTAGGATCATTCATCCCATTACATTACTTTAATTGTGGTCCTAGGAGCACATCACTATTGAGTAAAAAATTAGGCAAAGATGATTAAAATATGTGGAGGATCCATTATCTTACAATTGTTATTTGATAAAAGGATGTCGATAAGGAAAAAAGGTGATGTATATTTTAACTAGGTGTTGATCAATGAGATGGTCAATGGAGATTTTATATAGAACCCATATATGCACATTTAAATTGACTAGTTGGAGGATGGCCAAGTGACATGGTACATGATGAACAATTACTACATCCTAAGCCATCATGATTTCATAGTAAAATAATATTTACTTGATTACATTCAGAGGAATATTGGGTGCCAACAAGATGTAATTGATGGGCCTCATTAAATTTTCACACATGATGTAGTATATTAGTAATTAAGGGACTCCCATCCTTAGGGTTATGGTACTTAGGATATTTTTTACATTATATATACTTGTATATGGTTGAGGGATGGATATTAGAGACATGAGTCATAGGTAAATACCTTATATATCATAGTAGATGTTGTTTAGGCCAATAAGAATAAATATAGCTAGACCTCCAATGGTCGAGTAATTAAGATAGGTTTAACAAAGATGGGATAATCCAAAGTCTATATGGGTATACGGACAAAAGTTAGTTTGGTAATCCTACCATATATAGTCACTACCATAATAGGTGTTATAGTACCTTTTTGGTAGTTTTCACCCATGATCATTGACACAATATTAGAGAGTGATATCAGTAACATTAGTAATGCCAATAGTAGTATCATCAATAGTAAGCAGTCCTCAGACCATGATATTGAAATGGGAGAGGGTCCCAGTCTAAATGATGAGGTATAAATAAATCCTTAGGATGTAGAGGTGAAACTTACTATCATAGAGGGTAAGGATAGGATAAGAGGAATAATGTAAATTAGGAATAAACATCATAATTGACCAAATTAGAGTCCAAAAAATTCACTATAGATAAATTAAAGACGTAAATTGCTTCTAAGTTTACCAATATCTCATGGATATAGGAGGATGTGGTATGATTATAGACAAAATTGGAAGGGGCCCTAGATGAGACCATCAAATTGTAGTGTCTAATCACATAGAGAGATACTTAGATTGCCATACTAAAGGGAAATATTTCATAGATAACAAAAATCCAAGCTAACTTACCATGAGGTATGTAAATATGGTGATATATATTATCAAGTGATATATATCTCTAACAAATTTATAGTCTTTACAAGGAGTAACATAAGGCATGAAAGATAGTCTCATAGTAGTGATTGGCCAGGTCACTAGAAGATATGGTGTAGGTCAAGGATGACTTAATATGGACCAAGGAAAATACCATATATTATCAAATCTATATGTTTCATTATTACTAGAAGGAATAATACATTTAGATTCCATAATCATACTCAAAGCTAGAGATCAATTCATGCATCCAATTCACATTGCATCTCAACATTAAAGATATTAATACCATAGCCTCCCTCATAGACAAGAGTGATGGGTTTACCAAAACACCCACCACCACATATTATAAGATATATATTTAAATAGGATAGTCCTAAGATAATTCTTATTAGATATGACTAGATTGATAGCTAATTTTCTATTATATCTCTATATTTTCTATTATGCAATGTATATATCTTGATGTATAGTAATTATTTTGATATGTAGATAGATATTCATTTTTCATAACTTGATGTATATGGAATATAATACTATTTTTATATATTTATGATGTGACTTTGGGAATCTTTGATTTTGAGTCATGACATTGATTAGATATTTGATATTGATGTGGATCTACATTTTTTTTGTCATGATTCTTTTTTTTTAAAATTTCTATGATGATCCTTCACTTGATCTAAATAGTAAATGTGATTTATTTTGATGATGTTTTATTTTATTTTATGAGGATATAAAATTTTTATAGCTATTATAATAAGTTAATAGGTATATGTGTATCATTATTATCATATATTTATCCATATTACTTAGTTTCTTTTTTTATTATCTAAATAGTAAATGTGATTTATTTTGATGATGTTTTTTAATTTGATGAGGATATAAAAAATTTATAGATATTATAATAATTTAATATGTATATGTGTATAGTTATTATCATATATTTATCCATATTATTTATTTAGTTTTTTTATAACATAAAATGTCAAGATGTTTTGCTTTTTGCATATGAGCACATTTAGATATCTAGCAAGGGGATGTTTTCTCATCAACAACATTATATATTTCTCAAGCACTTTATTTTTAATTTTACACATGATAATAATCATCATAATTATAAAATTGTTTCCACCTATGTAAGGACTATTTCAAATAAAAATAATAACTCGAGATAAAAATATGAAAAATCAAGGCATAAGTGTATAGCATAATATAATAAACAAAGACAAACAAATAGTTTATATTAAAATGTTAAGAACTTGATATCAAGATACCAAAAATCAATACATATGGTTAAAACATTAGGTACTAAACAAAAACATATAATGTAATAAAATAAACACACAAGAAATAAAACAATCCAATCACACATAAAAAACATAATTAAAAAATGACAATAAAACAAGTAATTTTCATTATGCATATATGGTTATAACACATTACTCTTTTATTTTTCCTTGAAATTTGAATGTGATAAAAATAAATAAATGTCTGAGTTGACCCAAAATTCCTCATGTAAATGGGCACTGCCTACATAGTCTTTTATCGAGCTTAGGATGATGTAGTACTCCTATAAATGGGTGTGAAGATAAGTGATACCAAATTTTATGATGAAAATATTATATAAACAAGACATAATTAATCATAAAATGACAATCACATAAATTAAGTGGGATGTAAAATGGTGAGAGCATATAATAATTGGCTTGTAAAATAGTGAGTGTGTAGAATAATTAGCCCACAAAATGGTGAGAGTGTATAAGAACTCATAAAATGGTAAGAGAATATAAAAATTGTCTCATAAAATGGAAAGAGTGTAATATATAATTAAGGGTAAAATGAAAATGAAAATAACAATGTCTAAGTTGACTCAAGCTATGCCTTGTATCTAAGTGTTGCCTACATAGTCCATGTGGACCTTAGTCCAATGTTGTTATATAGGAAATGAGAGTGTAATGAATTAATGATAATTATAAGTAAAATTATCATGATCATTATTGAATTAAAGTTACCCAACAAAGAATAGGCCAACACCTACGTGAAGGGAATGATCATAATTTGATTGATTGATCAAATTTAGTTGAATTTGATGGAGGATTCAAGAATTTAGATAAGCTTTTTTCCACCTATGAGATGTTCAATGCAAATGGGGTATATCCAAATTATACTCAATTATTTTCCCCTAAAATAAAACTAAGAATTAAACCCATTGGTAAATAGGATGATAAACTAGGAAAATATTTTATGTCTTCATATCTATTTTTTTAATTTTGGGATTTTATGATTTTATGATTTTTAGTATTTTTATATGTTTCTAAATGTATATATTTTTTTGGGAATATTACATATAGGAGTATTTTTCAAGTAGGATGTACAAGAGGAATAAAAATTAATGTACAATAAACCTTCTATTAAATGTAAAATAACCTTGGATAGGGGTTCAAAATCAAATTAGGATGTGAAGTGATTGTCATTCAAAAATAATTTAGGATGCCAATAAAGTGATATGGAATGTTAAAAATTATTTATAAAAGATATAAAATAATTTTCTAAATCACTACCAGGTGTAGAAACCATACTTAAGAACTCTAATGTTATAATATTCTACCTACAAATATTTATTAATGACGACCAAATATAAACTACTTGTTTTTAACTATCTTTTGAATTCACATGTTAATATTTTTAAGTCATAATAAATATCATGATGGTAATAAGATGTAGGAGAAATATAATGATTGACTCATGAATGGAAAAATGAATAAATGGAATGATAAATAATACAAATTAACTACCCCCATGTTGAGGCTCTCATAGAAAATGTTCAAATAAATCAAGCATAAAAATACATGAGATGCATAATTTTCATGGGCTAAACTAGCTTTTACCCCTTTGGTTTAGCTAACATGTATGCTCAAGAAAAATATTCTCTTATGTTAATGAAATTACCTAGCCATTTTGGCTAAAAATTTACTTTCTTATCATGATATACATTGGTTTTTCTCTGATTTTGTTTTAATACAAGATCACCCACTTCAAATTCTATAAGAATGATGTGTTTGTTATAATTAAAATGTAACCAATTCTAATATGGATTTATATGGATTAATGTGGATGGTTGTTTATCATTCAATAACTGCAATGGTTTTATACTTCCTACTCTATACTCCTCATCATCAATGACACCCTACAATGAATACACAAAAATGGAAATCTATTCTCAATATGAATGATACCTATAGGAATATATATATTGGTATGTTAATCCCACAAAGCAAAAAATTAGTAAAAAATCCAATCACGACCAACATTCTTGATGATATTTTAAAGGATTTTGATAATAATCTTATTACATGCCTTATCTTGGCTATTACCTTGAGGGTAATGGGGAGTTGACCGCATATGTTTGATATGGAATTGTAAAAAGATGGATTTCATATCTTTGTTCTTGAATGATTTTTAATTATTATATATAATGGTAGAGGAAATTCCATAATGACAAATGAGATGATTCATAATGAATTTGGAGATATACTTACCTATTATGTATGTGAGATTGATTGATTTAATCAACTTATTTAGATACATAGTGGAATTTAATACATGCTTATAGCCATTTAAAGAAGTGGTGTTTATCTTGCCTATGCCATGTAGAAAACAACTAAGGAGAAGTGATATTCTGAAATGCTCATGAAGGAGTTTTAATTAAATCATCATGATATTGATAGGCAAGGCATTTATTGATGCAATTACATGCATATGATTCCAATATGGGACAATAGTATCCTATCCAAGTGAATTTCATTACAAGGGCCATTTTCATTATATGGGCCCTAAAAACCCTTTCTCAAACATCCTTAAGTGTTAATTGTGAATCACCCAATTTTTAAAATGAGGCATCATCCCATCCTAATCTTTATTATAAAGCATACCATTGATTAAGGTGTAATGTGATGCATTATGAATGAATTATTTGTGTTGGTTGCATAATAGGTCAATGAGAATAATTTTGTTTTAGAGGTAGATGTGTACATATTAATACCAAGGGGATTTAGTCACAATAATATCACATACAATTTTTTTGTCAAGGTGAATGTAAGATGGAATGAAAATATTTTTAATAAGAAAATGGTATTCATGGACATTATAATATATCTCTATTAATAACTACTGGTTGTCATGACATCATCTGACCTATTATTGGCTCTTGGTATTTGTTCAAATTGGATCCATCCAAATTTTTGTTTGATATTAAAAACCATGCCTTCATATGTAACAAATTTGTCATCTTTATTTTGATACTAATCTATAATCTAATTAATAATTAATTTGGAATATCCATAAACAACCAATGATTGAATGTTACATTGTGCTATGATATGGAGCCTTATAATAAGTGCCTCATATTATAAAATATTATTGGTGCATGGAAAACTAATTTGAAATGCTTTGAAAATGATATCCCCTATGGCATAATGAATAGAATACATTCTCATAAACCATGAGTTTTGATTTAACCATCAAAATATAGCTTTCATTGATATGATTCTTCTAGAGTAAAAATAGACTTGTGAGGAAAATGAATGTCCAAATAGTGCTTACCTAAAAAATAGGTATCAACAAGTTGATCTACAAGTACTTTCTCTTTGAATACCTTCTTATTAGTTCATTTAATGTCAATCTAACCTAAGACCATAATCCATTTATCTATAAAACTTGTTAAAGTTGATTTGGAAAGAACATACTTGAGAGATGAAAAATTTATAATTATGATGGTCTTACTTTTCAACATGTAGTGACACAACTTATGATATTTAAATACCAATGATAAACATGTCATCTCAATTATTTTATAATTATTTTAGTAAGTGACCAATATCTTCCTTAGATAAAAGAAATAGTATGTTCTTTAACCTAGTCATCATGTCAGGCCAAAAAGGCCCTGATGGAATGTTTAGTGGTGGAAATATAAAGTAATGGGGGGTTTATCAACATTGGTGAGGCCAAAACTAGTGGGTTTTACAAATAGGATTTTAATCTCTCAAATGATTTTTGATAGTCTATACTTCATTGGAAGGTGGTGACCTTATTCAGCAGGTGAGTGAAAGGATAGTAGTGATCATCAAGATGTGAGATGAGTTGGGGAATTGATTAGATTTTTCACTAAAAACTACAGAGTTGTTTAAAATTAGAAAGGAGAGACATTTTTGTGATGGCCTTAACTTTGGTTGGATCAAATTCCATTTCACTATGGGAAACAATGAAACCTATAAGTTTGTTTGATGTGACTCCAAATACACATTTTTTTATAGTTAAGGTACACCTTACATTCATGAAATCTCAAAATGATTCTATATAGAACGTTTATATGTCATATACATGTTTCATATTTTCCTATAATGTCATCAACATAGTGCTTAACACTATCATGCATCATTATTGGATTTCTCTAATACCTCTTAATAAGATTGAATGCACATGAATATTATGGAGTAGATGAGATAGATTGCCAAAAATAGAAGTGTATAAATGAGATTGCTCATTATATCTAGATCATAAATACAAAGAGAGAGAGGTATATATAGGAGAGTTATAATTATAGACCCCATATTGTAAATAATATAGGATAATATTTCCCCAATGACCTAAATACCCTAAGTAACCTAATAATATATATATGTAAAACCTAGTGGGATAATATTCTACACCAAAACACCCTCTTAAGTGTAGCTTAGGTAGGCTAGATAAATGAGTCTTAAAAATGAGGCATGACGAGGTACCCAAGTACATAGAAAATAGAGAAATAATAAATTAATGTATAATATGTTAAATCTACCTATAGTATAGCTCGTAAAATGACTTGGGTCAATAATGAGATCATCTACTCAAACATTATAAAAGCTCCATCCACATAAAAAAAAATGGTTTTTCCTTTGCCAAAGGAATTATATGATGTGTTTATTACAATTCTACCCATTTCACAATGGATTATGAAGGTAAAAATATGAATAATTATGAATATGGTGCAAATTTAAAGTGTGGAATAGGTATGGTAAGATCATCCTCAAGAATTGGATGTAA
>JARHVA010002835.1:937500-942500 GCA_037957365.1 Torreya grandis
ACTTACACCCAGATAATTTAGGAGAATGAACATTGTTTACCACCCAAGGTAAATACCAATTTATAAAATAAAAATACTCATGAATTAATGAATAATATCCACTAAAACATACCTTGGTAGTGAGGAACTCACCAAACTTTACAATTTTGGGATCATCTATTATGTCAATGTTGACCTCAAGGTGTCTTCCACTAGCATTGTTGAGCCATCCTATAATATAGTTAGTACCAATAGGAATTGATATTCTTAACCTTATTATGGGACATATAGCCTATCCATGTAACAATAATATTAATCACCCATGTTAAGTAATGGCCATTCAATAAATGTTGTTTGGAAATATTGAACCAAATGCTCAAACACATGTTTCTCTTTTGAACTAATATCTAATCCAAATGTAAGATGTGGACTTGTATGACTCTAAGATTCCTAATGAGGAGAGTTAACTTCATCATCCATTAGAACATGAAATAGGTTTATACCAAGGTATGCATATTTTTAACTACTTTTTCTCAGGTCTAAAAGTGCCTCTCAAAGGTTTTGATGAACATCAATGTTTGATTTATTTTTTATTTTGACTAAGTCACCTACTCTCAAAAGTAGGTATCAAGGTCCAATTCAACCTCAAATATTTGCTTGTGGTCCTAAATTGGAAAACCATCTCTAATGCTCATGAAATTTTTGAGTGTTTTTTCATTTTAAAATTCATCCAATGGCATGATGTGATCTTGTTCATCCCAATTGATTAGTTCATGATAATAAAGGGTAATAGGGAAATTAGAAGAGGATGTTATAGTAAGTATTACATTTTTATCAAAGAGGTTTTTGTTGGTGAGGTCATCTAGATACTATAGTAGGATTATACATAGATTTATGGATTATCTTCATTACATGCTAAGGTTCTACCAATCTCAAGATTTGAGAGGTCACCCCTAGGTGTTAGGTATCTAATACATCGAGTATATTTGTGTTTAGTTGATGAAATGAGATCAAGAATACATTGTTGTTTTTCAATCATGCCATTTATTTTATAGTAATTATATTTCATGATCCTATTTGGAATATGATAATTGGCACTTTGATAACTATGGGAAAAATATTCATCATTGTATAACCACAAATAATCAGGGTTGTTAGATTTTTCTTTATTTGTAATTGTTTTTTATTAATAAAGGAGGACCCTTGATATGAGAATTAGTCTTTTGACACCATTCTATCTTGGGCCAACCATGTGATTTGGCATATTTTATAAATTTTGAAATGTGAAATACATCTTTGATGCCATATGTGTGAATACCTTTATATTCAATAGTAAAGTGAGAATAAATTAGGGGAGTTGAAGTATAATTAGATGTAAGATTACTTTTATCAATGTAATTATAATTGAGAGAATCAAGATCTTTGTTCTTTTCCTCTTTAGGTTCATGATCGATGCTAGGATGATAATTTTATTGATTATAATTGACTTGATATCCCTTTGAATATGTAGCAATAGACACAAAAAGTAGTCAAGAAATGCAATGTAAAATCTGATTATTATTTTTGTACAATAGTAAGCTTTTAAAAGCTTACAAAAAAGAGGAGTTGGTTACAAAACCAACCAATGGGTGAAATCAACCCATAAATAAAATGAAAACCAAAACATATCTATAATATTTGGATCATTAAAAAATAATCCAACAAATTCCCCCTTAATCCAAAGGGGTATAGAAACACTAAAGTAATGAACTATGAGTCATCTAATTAGACTCTATTGTAATTACAACTGGTACACTATACATCTTGGACTAATCAAAACCTTGATCATCCCTACACTAAAGTAGACTAATTTCATTCCCTATCCAATTACATTGAACCTCACATAGAATCCATCCAATAATTTATTACCCCAATATTATGTATGGCACATCTAAAACTAATTTCCAACAATTGCCAACATCTCTCATAGGGCTTTGTTTAGTGCTAACAATGCTATCAACTCAATGCTGACTCTACCATAGCCACTAATGATTGATTAGAAACTAATATGCAATATATTCTCCCCCTATTAGGTGAGAGGTGAGAAGATGTGTAACAAATAAACTAAGTACAAACCACTAATATGTTTCACATCAAAGATCATATCAACATTAGATCTATGGAAGTAAAGTACAGAAGCCAAAAAATGCTACTACATCAAATACAAATTCTAATCCTAGTAAATCACATAAGATGGATGTGTTACCATCTCAAAATATACAGTCAGTAGCTACAAAGTAGGAAACTTCATAGTCATCCCATCCATTAAAAGAATATGTAAAAGAATATCCAGGACTAGAACTAGAAGAGTGACCAAAGTGACTGGTGTGAGTAGAAATGTTTTCTTCTACCTTTTATCAATGTTACGAGGACCTATTTTTAGAGGGGCACTCTATAGAGAGGTGTCCTATGCTTCTAAAATTATAGCATATTCTCTCACATCCACTGGAACTAGAGGTTGAATAGACATATGAAGAAGAATGTCTATGCTTGTGCTTATGTCCATGTGAATGTTCATGGTGATGCTCATGCTTCTAAGAACCAGAGCGATGTCTATGCTTCAAAGAACTAGAATGATGTATATGCTTCAGAGAACTAGAATGATTCTTGTATTGATAATGATACTTATATCTAGAAGTGTACTATAGATAGTGTTTATGTCTCTAAAAGTGCTTTAAAGAATGCTTATATTATGTTCATATAATGGATTTCCTATTTTGTATAGTGGGCCTCTTAAGTAGGTTTTTCTTTCTTCTTTATAAATTGTCACTCATGTTGAGTGAGAAACTCACAAATGGAATCAAAAATATATTTGTTAAGCTTATCGCTAAGATGTAACATTTATATAAAGTCTATATAGCTAGAGATAAGGTCATTCAAAATAATAGAAATGAGAATCTCATCATCAATTTTCTTGCCAGTAGTGTTATATTCTTGTTTCAAATTCTTAATTTGTGACACATATTCTGAAACATCTTCATCATCTATTAGTTTAGTGTTGAGAACTACATAAGAAGATCAATTTTATTGTAAGTAGGTTATTTATAATATAAGTCATTTAGATCTTTCCATGCTTTCCAAGCTTTAGACTTGATGGCCTCTATGTGAATTATAACTTGTGCACTGTAAGTTAATTTTAATAAAGTAAGGATTTGATTCTCATGTTTATGAAATTCTGTAAGCTTTGTGGTATCAGTGGGAAATGTTTGTTGATTTTTAACTACTTTCCACACATTTTCGAAGATTAACGTATTTCCATGTTTATTAACCATTCCTTATAATTTTTAGGAGTTAAGCATCCTTTCTCATAAATCAAGCTCATAATTTTAGCCATGGTACAAAATTAAAAAAAAGGAATAATATCAAGATTTTGCCTTTACCTTCAAAATAGCTTCTGATTACAAAGGATTCCTAGGAATTTATTGTAAAAAATGATTGCACCTTTTATAACAAATATTACATCCTTATTTCTCCATTTTTAATAAAAAACTTATTTTATCCTTGTAACTCCTTTTATACAAAATGTAGTCAAAATAAGTTTTGATAATAATTTAAATGGGATCCCTCACTTCCTTTTATCACATAACTATCAAAACATATCTATCCACTTCCAATAAATTACATTGATCATATAAAGTCAAAGATCTATATATCCTATTGTGTTTTGGAGGATGTGAAAAAAATGCATCGAAATTGAGATTTATCAGATATATATAAGCAGGCTTGGATATTACTTTTTAATAGTTTTGTATGGTGTAAATATTACTTTATAATGAGAGAAGCACTCCAAACTACTTCAAAATTATATTTTCTATACTCTTTCCTTATTGTTTTTCAAAAAGGTAGATACCTTAAACACACATGTAGATGTCCTAATCACATAAAAATTATATCAAACCCAACACACATGCAAATGCCATAAACACAAAAATAAATTATATCAAATCAAAATGCTCATTACTATTTGACTTGGTAATGGCATAGATTATTCTTATTAAGTACCCCAATATCATCAATAGCATATATAACCATAACTCCACATGGTAGCCATATTTGAAGAAGACTTCCACAGGTGTTGGTTGTAATCTTTTTGGACAAGGTAATAGTAGTGATCGAATCAAATTACATAATATATTTTATTTTACTTCCATGCCATATAGACTATGTTAATTATAGAAATGGTGTGCTTATGTGCCATATATAACTATCTTACCTTGCTCCTCAATTCTCTATGTTGTGGATCTGATACCACTAATATCCCTTCAAATATGGAGGAATAGATATTAAAGTATTTAGTAAATGCAATACAAAGTCTTATTATTACTTTTGTACAATAGTAAGATTTAAAAATATTTAAAAAAAGAGGATTTGGTTACAAAACCAACCAACAAGTGAAATAAACTTGAAAATAAAACAAAAACAAAACCATAGAAAACTATAACATTTGGATCATTAAAAAACAATCCAACATGACTTCCAAATATTTTCAATATTGGTAAGGATATAAATCACTAGGAATAGTAACCTTTATTCTAAATTGGGAGATTTATAATCAATCATGCAAAGTGGAAGGGATTGTTCATAATTCATGTATTCAAGGACATCTAATAAGAAATCTATATGGTGGTTCAATATTTATGATATGGTAGAGAGTGACATGGGTGATAGTCCAAACAAGGATGGGTACGCAAATAGTACCCTATGATTCTCTTTATGTATTGTCATACATATTCATACTAAAGGAATATGGATGCAAACTTATGGAGGTATATCTCATGTGTTCCATAAAGTTCAAGGATGCTATGTTTAATCCCAAACCATTGTCTATGAGAACTCACTTAATCATGTAGTGGGAAATGATGGTTTAGATGTAAAGAGATTTATTGTGTAATAGACTACATAATGACATGCCACTTTTCTCTAATGTAATTTATTTACCTAGGGATAAATTCCCCATAATTTCTTAGAATTGGGTAGGATCA
>JARHVA010002835.1:947500-1027500 GCA_037957365.1 Torreya grandis
CAAATGATCTAAGAACTATTGGTGATAACCAACATATAGTAATTACAATTATAAACTATCGTGCACCTATTTAAATAAGGAAGAATGACATGGAAAAATTGATCATGTGTCTACTTATTAAAAAAACACTTCTAAAATAATATCATGCATAAATAAATTAATCGCAAATGTTATGGATGAAATATATTAGTGAAAAATATCTATATGAGTGCATTTTCATGGTGGTTCAAATACGATCTAATCTGGGTAAAATTTATTTTTCATGTAGAAACTTAATGGCTAACAAATAGAAAAAAATCATCTATATTTAGGGTTTCTATCCCTCTACCTAAATAGGGGATACCGAAATCAAACTCATGTTTTTTAATCCATATATAAACAAAAAGTGGTGGGAAAACCATGTTGACTAAAAGTGACATTTATTTGACAATTTAGCTAAAGAATTTAGCTCAAATGTTTTTTTTATAACAATAGTACCATAACCATATATGAATTTTATTTACATAAATAAACATGAAACTATATTTAAAAATATAAAAAATAGATGCATCATGTTATCTAATAATTAGAAAGACAAACTTCTTAAATTCCTATAAGGAGAGAGAATCTTTTAAAAGTAATTGGTAGAGGATGTTTTTACTATTTATTCCCTTCATTTTTGTGACTATAAGGTTTAGTGTAGATGAAATCATATTTGAACAAGTATGATAACATAGTAAAGGAGATACAAGATATACAAATTATATATGAATGTGACCAAATATTTTTGTTAGCTCAAAGGGGACCTTGGCGACCAATGTGAATAAATTCAAGTATGCCTAGTAACCCTTAGTTATTTAATTATTATTTTTATAATTTTGTAGTCATAAATTGTATTAAAATAATTTTATCAATAAAATATCATCACCATTTGAACATTGTACAAACATGTAATCATGAATTCAAATATAGAAGTACAAAGGCCTAGTCATGGTAACTACCACCTAAAAACTCACAACCACAAAAACAATTTGGGTTCAACAAATACCAACAACCATAATTGGTCTTGTTGTCAAAAATATTAATGACTCAACCCAACCTTTTACTCAATCACCTCAATCTCATACAATACATGAACATAACCATAGTGATAATCTAACTTAACCAGTATATAATAGTGAAATGATAATTTTCCCACCTAATAAAATTACATCCTAATTCAAGGATTATAGTAAGACCACACTAAAAACAATCATAATAAAAAAACATATCCAAGAATGTTTCTAAACCCATAATAAATAATCCACTACTAATAAATGACCTAATTTTTGAATGGCATCCATTTACAAGTAAGGATTTAACATTTTTTATTTTCCATATTAAAAATGATTGAATAATGTAAAGGAATAACCTTAGTGAGAAATGGAATTTATAAATAAACTAAAACATTATAGTGTCTATATTTCATTATTTTATAGTTATCAATAATGTATCCACCTAGACAGATCTATGCTTGAGAAATACTAGACAAAAGATAATTTATTTTCAAATAGTACAAGTAGATGGATTAATTTTTGATCTTTTTCTTAAAACAAAGGTTTCTCTCAAATGCTCTAAAAAATTGATCCTTATTTAGGATACACATATAGTTGGTATACCTATAAAACATATCATTATGAACAGCCATGGTTAACTAAACAACAAAATAATAAAAGTTATAAGACATTTATCATAACACTTGTATCCTTAAAATGGTAGATAAGCTAACTGGTGAACTTGGAATGGGTTGATACATAAATATAACATGAATTTATAAATGATAATAGCTTGTATATCTAATGATACGTATCTCAATTTTTTTTATTTTGACACAAACTAATATTTGAGAGTCCTTGGTTTACGAACAACTTGTCATTTATTTTTATATTAGAAATTATTTCAAGTATGATTATTTTTTCCCATCCATAGATATGTATCCATGTTTATCCATTATTTCACATGGTATATATGTTGTATACATTTATTATTATGATATAAAAGGTAATAGTTTGATTTTTTATATTTTATTTTGTATTACTCATGTCTAATTTGATAATCATAAGTTACCAACTTGTATTAAGTAATAAAAGTTAGATTTTATCAAGTGTTTGAGGTTATCTTATAATAATAAATATAGGTGACGATGTATCAAGTAATGGAGTTTAGTGTGTGGAAAATATTTTAGGTTGATACAAATTATTTTTAGATTCGATTCAAATTCAGATGAATTAATGATAAAGCTAGAAGAAGTTTCCAAAACTAATATATATATATATATATATATATATATATATATATATATATATATATATATATATATATATATATATATATTATAACATGGTCATTTCAAGATCAAAAATATACTCAAAAGTTATTATTTTAACCACCAAGCCCTCGTTAGATACAAAACCATCCCTATGGTTAGAAGTCATGGGAAATGAATAGTAATCTATTTAATGTATTCCAAACATTAACCTAATGAGTACCAAAAATTGAAACATTCATATTTAACTATGTACATAACATACACCCATTGAATTGATCCATATATAAATTTATACAAAATGTTTATTGTGCTCATTAAAAAATCATCCCACCTATAAGACCTTCAGATCCTATTTGGGATGTTATTACTTTACACCAAACTATCTCATCAATGTTTTATTGAGAATATTTTAGCACAAATGTAATCCATTAATATGTTAACCAATATTATTACATGTTTTCCTAAAATATATATTTACATTAATATAGTGTTGGAGGATTAATAAAAGCAACAACAACATTCATCTACTAAAAATTAAGTAAAACACTATGAGGTAGAAAATATCAAAAATATTATTTCACACCTCAAAAAACATATGTTTGGTTTTTCCTTGAGCATGTATGTCTTATCAAATGTTCATTCATGATGATAATTACTCATTTTAGTAATATTGATTTTGTTTCAAATAATGCATGTTATGAATATTTTTAAGATATGTTGGAGAATATAATGTCAATACATTTTTATTGAAGACTATAATCAATAATCCCTTTCTCTTTCCTCACGTATGCATCCAATAAAAAAAATTATTTTGGACAAATAGATGGATAGTTGAACTATGCCATGTATTACATAAAAAAATTATTAATGACACATAGATGAAATGTATGATAAATATAAATGATTTAATTAAGGTTATATATGATATTAATTATTATTTTTTCCTTTTCATATTTTAAATTTTAATCTTTCTTGATTATCCAACCATCTAGTGCTTATGCACAAAATAAATATTAATGGTTCTACAATTAATGGTTCTATGAATCAAGTAAATATTATTTATTATTATAATAATTTAATATTATCATCCTACACAAACCTGAAATGGATAATTTCACTATTGATTTTATTTCAAAGCTAACATCTCATGAATCATTATAGAGGTTGATGATTGAATTATTTGTTGTGTTTTCCATTAAATGTCTTAGGTTTTATAAAAACATTATTGTAGGAAGTCCTATCAGCATATTTTCTCCACAATGTCCATGTAAGATAGTGTAAGATGCCAGGATCAACATAAATCCACATACTTTAATGAACTCCTATGAGTAACATATCATGATGTAGAGATCACTCCGTACATACTATGATATGATTTATTCACTTCAAAAGGAGATTTACACTTGAGGAAAAGACATTACTTGATGATTTCATTCACACAAATTTAAACTTTAGAAAATATGGATCCAAGTTGATATTCTATAACAAACTCAAACTAAGGATAACCTAAGATGTCCACTCAAGCACTAGATTTTTTTGGATATTTTATAGATCATGGTAAAAAATATTATTAATTATTCATCATGTCATCATTTAATCAAAATGGAAAAAATTAAAAAAGAACAATCAACAGTGATAACCTTCAAATATTATTGATGGTCTTGGCCAGAAAAATAGTTTACTAGTTAGACAAATGTTAAATAAAGTGCCTTGATTAGATAAAAATATTAATGGGTAATTAAGGGAAAACATACAATAAAACAATAAAATTAATAAATAACTTATTATTTCCTATATTATTTATTTGATGTTATTTATAAGTGTTGTAGTTATAAGCCTATAATTACATTCACATTTTTTATTCCAAAGGATTTAGGACTAGATTTCCATTGCTACATGTGCCTGTAGAAAAATTCCCAAACGTTAAAAATTATAAATGTTTTTTTATTGGGATTTAGGGTCTATTTCCTTAATTTTCCATGTTTTATATTGCCACTTACCCTAATACACATTGCTATCATCTTGTCTAGGGTCTATATGACATGTTATCCTTATGTTAATGTTGTTTTGAATTAACATGTCTTGGTTATTGTAAGCACAAAATATGAACATGTAACAATTACAAACATGTCATAGTTTTCTAGAAACTAATATCGCAAGATAATTACCTATTAATTCTTCCTTGAAATATTTATTTTTCACACATAATGTTTATTTTTATCAAATTCAAAATTATTCACCAAGAATATTTTTTTGGGTCATTAAGAATTGGATTATATGTACTTGGTATGTTTATATCATTTGAAAATAACATTTACATGTGACTCATAATGTTATTATAATAACTTCACAATATAGATATCTCAAAACTTCCACTAGTCCCCTCTTTAGTTTTCAGTCTGTCTACAATGTCACTCATCAATCATTATGCTAGATTGTTGAATTAATAACTTGGTCCCATTTATTGAGGAAATACATGTTTATATGCCATACAAATGACTAATAAAATCTTATAAAACATCATTTTATAAATTTTAATCCTTTGCATGAAGATAATTAATTGTACTATTTATTTAAGATTTGTGTTTCCATTTTCAAATGTGTAAATACATAATTATGAGGGAGTTAGTTTTCTCACTAGTATGAAATAGAAATCAAATGCATAAAAACCTAAAACCCAAGTTCATGTATTATTATTTGGTAAGGATAAGAGATAAATAGGCACAAAGAATACAAAAATATAGTTTGACTTCCTTTTTGGATTTTTTTATCTTGTTAGCATACATGTTTGTTTGGTCCCGATATAGAGATTAGAGTCTTCATTAGTGTTATGACATCATTCGAACAACATTAAACATAATTGATGTGTGTTTTATTTGATCAATGAATAAATAGGTGAATCTTTTATAGGATTTTTGGTAGAGTAATTTTTCATTTAAAATTGATGCTAAGAATATAAGATGACCCCTCTATTTATAGCTTTCTATAAATATTTTTAACATTTGGATGATAATATAGATGTGTGGTTAAGGTTCAGTCCAATTTAGATGGAAAATGCAATAAATATTTGGGATAGAGTTTGCATTGATTAAGCATGGGTTGCAATTATGATATTTTTAAACATTTATGTGTGTATTTTCCATGTTTTGAAAACATGGCCATTGATTTCTTGATGATGATATTTATTGAATTTTTGAATTTGCATATTTATAATTTGAGCCAATTACAATGGATTTTTTTTATCCATTTGATTTATTTTGATTAGCTAATTAATCTTTATTAAAATTTGAGTTATTTATTTAATATTGAAATTTGAGTAATTGTTCCACTTTATTTACTCAATAACATCACTTAAAAATTATCAATTTGAATTAGGATGAGTTAGATGAAGGTAATGATTTGATACGATGCATTTCCCCAATCAAGGATGTACCAATATGCTTTAAAATATGAATGTCAAGTTTGTAGATGAAATTGAGTGTTTGAGTAATTTCTAGCCTAATTTATTCATTGGTATAAAAAGTTATTACAATTTGTAATTTCAACATAAATGCTACGAAAGTGGCATGTTTATATTTTTCCCCTCATCGAATGGGCATTGCGAGACACTTATGAAGAAAAGGATTTTAAAATAATTAAAAGTTCATTAAAATTATTTTATAATCATTGAAGAATGATGTGTTCACATTTTTATTCATTATTGTTCAATTAACTAAAAAATAGTTCACAATGATTCTCCAAATGATGTTTGGGACACCCACGATTCTCTCTCAAGCGAGGGGCCAAAAAATAAATTTGATGAATAAAACCTCAAAAAAAAGAACTTGATATGTTTTAAATTAAAATATGTTAAAAATGGATGAACGAGAAAAAATGTGAAAAAATGAAAAAATGAGCCATAAACTTGCCCTCAGGGAATAAGAATGATGCAATAAGAGGGGTAGGGGTAAACAATCAAATTTAGAGTTATTGTTTGACCCTTGGGGGTGAAAGTGGTTCATTTTCACCCTCTCATCTTGAATATTTTATTCTATATTTGTACATTACATCTTAGGGTGAAATGGTGTGCTTTCCTTGACACACGTACCTTTGTGAGTGTGTTAATGAGTACAAAAGACCATTGGGGAGTAGGCACTCAGTAAACACCTTTATTTTTTATTATTTTTAAATTTAAGGTATTTAATATTAATCTAAGTAAGTGAATTAGCAAATGTACTATTTTTAAAACCCCTAACATTTATGATATCAAACCCATAGATGTATATTTTTCCATAAAATAGGTGATATCATGACCAAATTGATAATATGGTGACCAAAATGATGATATTTCCAAAAAAGGTGGGATACACAATTACTCAAATGGAGGGAAATAAAAGAGAACAGTGATAACACCATATGAAACTGTGAAATGGTGATAATGTGAAAATAACTAAAGAATTAAGAAAATGGTAATAATTCCCTATGAAACATCAATACCACTTTGAGACCAATAAGAATTTCATTTTGAATGGAGATATCAAAAAAATCACCATAATCACTCGAGTGTCAAATAGACTGAATGTATAGGAAGCATCAAATGTCCTAGGTGAATGTGGAATACTTCTATCTTAGGTATGTAAAATGATGTTTGGATGATGAAGTATTAATCTTCATGAGATTATTGTTAGTTTTAAATAGATATTGTTGACTAAAATTAACTACATGATTTTGATTAGTAAGAAAAAGTTGTAGTACTAATAAATTTGAAGTGGTGATCACACATCTTACTATAGCTAGGATTGTGGACTAGGTAGACCTTGTCTTCCCTAGAGATAGTTAAATTGTAGTATATTACGTAGATGTTGATGATCCAAATAGATATGGTTGACCTTCTAGAACTATCCAAACATTAGCACTTGGGCACAAACACTTTTCACTTGCCTTTTAGAGAGGCCATAATTACTTTGTAAGAAGCCTGGTTCATAGTTCACATTCAAATATGGGGACCCAAGATACATTTAATGAAGCACAAATGATTGTAAGTGTTAAAGGCCCTGATTGATGTTATTTACATTGTCATAAGAGATGGAGTGATTAATATAGATGCACTAGAAGCCATGGCCTTCTATACATATGGAGATGCACCATTGTCATAACCATTGATTGATAGAGATATTATGATTTTGAAGACCATTATTAGTGAATTCTTATTAATTGACAAGATTGATTGATATTTTAAAATAGGATAGTGGGGATCATTTTATACATGATTTATCAGATAAATTAATTTTTGTAGGGCCTAGTAGTATTATCCTAGTTGTACATAGACATTCACATAATGGTCTATCACCAGGGTAAGAGCATTGGGACCATTACATTACTTCATGTGTGGTCTTAGGATAAGATTTATATTGATAAAAATTAAGGAAAAGACAACTACAAACTATAAAGGATCCATTATCTTACAATTGGTATTTGATGAGATGAGTTTGATGAGGGTATAAAGGTGATGTATATTTCTATTGGGTGGTAATCGATGAGATGGTCAATGGAGATTTCTTTTTGGAACCTATATATGCACATTCAACTTGACTAGTTGGAGGATGGCCAAGTGACATGGTACATGAAAAATCCTTATTACATCATATTTTATCATGATTTAAAACTACAATAATATCAAATTAATCACATTTAGAGGAAGTTTGGGTGCCAAAATAATGTACTTGATGGGACTCATTACTTTTTTAGACATGATGTCAGATATTAATGAATGTGGGACTTCCATCCCAAGGGTTGTAGAAGTTGTGATATTTTTGACCTTATATACACTTATATGGGATTATAAGTGATGGAAAACAAACACGTGAGTCATAGGTACATATAATATGCATATGTATATCAGGCTAAGGATATTGAACATACCTAGACCTCTAAGGGAATGAGAGATAAGATAGGTTTAATATAGGTGCGATAACTTAAGTCCTACATAGGTACAAGGACAAAGGTTAGTTCAAGAAGCTTTACATATATAGGAACTACCAAAACATATGGTATAGGTACCTTTTTAGAAGTATGTACCCATGATCATTGCCACCAGATCAGAGAGTACTATCACTAACAAAAGTATTGCTAATAATATCATCATTAGTGATGAGGATTACTTACTCAGATTACTTAGAACATGATATATAAATGGGAAAGGGTTCCAATCTAGATGGAGAGAAGGGATAGATAAATCCATAGGATGTATGGGTGACCCTTACTATCACTTGAGGGTAAGGATAGGACAAGGGGAAGACTTTAAGGTAGGCATTGACATCACAACTGACTAGATCATATTATAACCAAGCCACTATATATAAATTATAGATGTAGATTATAAGGTTAAAAAGATATCATGGCTAGAGTAGGAGGTGATATGGTTAAAAACAAAGTTGGAAGGGGCCTAAGGTGAGACCCCTAGTTTGTAGGGTCTGATCACATAGAGAGATATTGAGATTGCCACATAGAAGGGCCATATTTTCTAAATGAAAACCATCCATTCTAGATTACCATAAGGGATGTAGAGATGATGATAGTTATTATTGAGTGAGATAGAAATCAAACATATGTATAGAGGCTTTAAAAGGAGCAATATAAGTCAATAAATATAGTCTAATATTATGGATTGGCTAGGGCAATAGAATATGTGGTGTAGGCCAAGGATGATTTGATATGGGCCAAAGAAAATACCTTATATCATCATAGTCCATATGATTCAGTATTATTGGAAGGGATCAAGGTACTGAGCTTCCATAATCATACTCAGAGATAGATATTGAGTTATAATTCCAAGTCACATTATACCTTAGTATTAAAGAGATCAATAGTATATCCTCCCTCATATATGAGAGTGATGGGTCCACCAAAAAATCCACCACCACATAGTACAAGATAGAGCTTTCAATAAGATAGTCCTTAGATGATTCCTCCAAGAGATGATGAGAGTCATAACTAATTTTTTTATATTATGTAATGTATATATCTTGATGTATAGTAATTATTTTGAGATGTACACAGATATTCATTTTTGGTTACATGATGTATATGGACTCTGACATTCTTTTTATGTATTTATGATGTGACTTTGGGTGTCATTGATTTTGACTCATGACATAGATTATATTTTTGATAACGATGTTATTTTACATTTTTTTTCATGATTATTTCATTTTAATTTCCATGATGATGTTGCGCTTGATCTAAATAGAAAATGTGATTGATTTTAAATATGTTTTATAATTTGATTAGGATGTAAAATGTTTATGACTAGTTTAATATATTAATTGGTATATGTGTATCATGATTATCATATATTTATCCATATTAGTTAGTTTATTTTTTATGTAAAATGTGAAGATGTTTTTATTTTTTCAAATAAACACATTAAACTATCTAGCGAGGGGATGTTTTCTCATCATGTGACATTGTATATAAGTCTCAAGCACTTATTTTTTAATTTTACACATGAGAATATGAATCATAATTATAAAATGAATCATGAAAAAAAATTCAACTTGTGTAAGGACTAGTTTAGATAAAATTACTAACAACTCATGATAAAACTATGAAAAATCAAGACCTAAGTGTATACCATAATATACTAAACAAATACAAACCAAAAAATAGTTTAGATACAAATGTTAACAACTTGAGATCAAGATATGAAATATAAATACATATGCATAAAACATAATTTACTAAAAAAAAACATATAATGTAATAAAATAAATATACAAGCAATAAAACAATCCAATCATAGATTAAAAAAAAACATAATTAAAAAAATAGCAGATAAACAACTAATCATATGTGTACATATGTGGTAATAAGACATTAATATAATATTTTACCCTGATATTTGAATGGAAACATAATGAATAAATGCTTGAGTTGACTCCAAATTCACTGTGCAAATGGACACTACCTACATATTCAATTATGGAACTTAAGTTGATGTTGTACTCCTAGAAATGGGAGTGAATAAAAGTGATGCCAAATATTATGATGAAACTATTATATAAAAAATACATGGAATGACTTGTAAAATGATGATATCATGAAATAATTTGCTCAAAAAATTTCAAGAGCATAAAATAATTAGCACGCAAAATGGTGAGAGCATAAAATAATTGGCTCGTAAAATAGTGAGTGTAGAATAATTATATCACAAAATGGTGATAACATAGAATAATTGGCTTGTAAAATGGTGAGATAATAAAATAATTGTCTCATAAAATGTCAAGATTTTAAGGTACAAATAGGGGTAAAATGAAAATGTGAATAATAGTGGTTGAATTTACCCAAGCTATGCCATGTTAACAAATGTTGCCTACATAGTCCATGTGGATCTTAGGCCAATGTAAGATGGCATGAGAATCTTTTTAATAAGAAAATGGTATTCATGGACATTATAATATATCTCTATTAATGACCTAATGTTTTTTCATGGCATCATATAACCTATTATTGGCTCTTGCTATTTGATCAAATTGGATGCATTAAAAAAATCATTTGAAATTATTAACCATGCCTTTGTATATATATATTTTTTCATCTTTATTTTGATGCTGATATGTAACTTGATTAATAATTAGTTGGGAATATCCATAAATAATCAATTACTGAATTTTATATTGTACTATTAGGTGAAGGCTTATAATGAGTTCCTAAAATTTTATAATATTTTGGTACAAAGAAAATTGAATTAAAATGCTTTGGAAATTAGATCCCTTATGGTGTAATGAATAAAATAACTTATCCTAAACCATGAATTGTGAAGTAACCATACAAATATATCTTTGACTAATTTGATTATTCTAAAGTAAAGATAGACTTATGAGGAAAATGCATGTTTAAAAGATGCACATTTCAAAAATATGCATCGACGAATTGATCAACAAGTACCTACTCTTTTATGGTCTTTTTATTATTGTATTAAATCTCAAAATCACTTTATACATAATCCATTTATCCATATCACCTATCAATGTTTATTTAAAAATAAGATACTTGAGATGATGAATATTTATAAATTTTTATGGTCTTATTATTCAACATGTAATGATGAAAATTTTGAGATTTAAAGATGAATGCCAAACATGTCATCTCAATTTTATAATTTTATTCATAAGTTACCAATATCTTCCTTATTTAATATATTTCTTGTTCTTTAACCTAGTCTTCATGTTGGCTATAAATTCCTACATGAAATGTTTAGTGGTGGAGATTTAATGCAATGGGGGGTTTCTCAGCATTGGTAGAGCCAACACTAGTGGGTTTTAAAAATAGGTTTTTAAATTCTAAAATGAATTTTTATAGTCTAAATTTCATTAGAAGGTTGTGCCCTTATTCAATATGTGAGTGAAAAGATAGAAGTGATCAACAAGATGTGAGATGAGTCAGGGAATTGATTGGATTTTTTCCTAAAAATTACATAGCTATTTAAATTATAAGGGGAGAAATTTTTATGATGGCCTTATCCTTATATGGATGGACAAAAAATTATCTATTAGAAATAATAAAGCCTAGAAGTTCACTTGATTTGACTCCAAATATGAATTTTTTTGGTTAAGGTGCACCTTATATTCATGAAGTCTCTAAAATATTCTTTGTAAAACTTGTATATGTCCTATAAATGTTTTATATTATCCTATATTGTGCTCAAAATAGTCCTCAACAATAACATGCATCCTTATTGTATTTCTTCAATACCATTCAATAAGATCAAATTCATGTAAATACTATGGAGTAGATGAGAGAAATTACCAAAAATAAAAGTGTATAAATGATATTCCTCATTATCTCTGGATCATAAATATAAAAGGACATTTATTTATAAGAGAGATAGAGATAAAGACCCCGCATTATAATCAATGTGTGAAAATATTTCCCCAATGACTTAGATACCTTAAGTAAGATAATGAAATATGTAGACAAAACCCAGTAAGATAAAATTCTACACCGAAACACCCCCTTAAGAATACCTTAGGTGGGTTAGAGAAATAGATCCCAACAATGAGGTTTGGTGAGTTACCCAAGTACATATAAAATAGGTAACTAATAAGTTACCATATAAGATTTTGAAGTTTCCTATAGTAGAGTTCATAAAATTACCTAGGTTGATGATGAGATCATCTACCTGAAGGTTCTAAAAGCTTAATATGCATAAAATAATGTTTATTCCCTTTGCCAAAGGAAGAATGCAATGTGTGTACTAAAATTATGCCCATTCCACAATGGAATATGAAGGAAATATTAATAATAACTATGAATATAGTCTAAATATAAATTTTGGCATAGGTATGGCAAGATCTTTCTCAAGAATTGGATGTAATTCCACTAAGATTAACCTATCCAAATAAAGTGATTAAACATTCAAGGAAATAATGTCCATGGGAAAATGAGAGCAAGAATTAACAACCATTGAGACTGAAGACTGATATATAGATGAATCATTAATATCTACAAGATGAATATTCAAGGAACATATGAGTCATCAAATCTCTCAACAAGTGTACTCTCATTGGAAACAATAGAGTCCTCCATGTTGAAATTTTATAATGGCTCTAGAAGATTAACAATCTACATAGGAACAAATTTAGAATCTATAATGGAATTTCTAATTTATACTAGAGTCTCATATTGGAGTGTTATCTTGACTAAAAGAAGATAACTATCCACTAAAATGTATCATCACAAGAGATAGAAGCAGGAGGAGAGAATACAATAGTCTCAAAAGAGACAATAGTTCAAGGAAGAGGAGGGATGATATATATATATATATATATATATATAGGATCCCCAAAAAGAATCTAAAGAGTGCTATAAATAAGGACATTTTGTGTGTTATACATGATGGTATAGATCCCATGAAACATACATCAATAAACTATCATAAACACATTAACAAGAGTTGGCCTAGTCATTATATTTACAAGGGTTAGTGGGAATAGAAATTTGTTCATATAATATGGAATAAGGTCATGTTCCATGAGTAAGCATTCCATGTACATCTTCCATGAAGCATAATTGTTATTTACAAAAAGAAACACTAGTGTACAATCAACTCTTCCCATCCATTGGTATATCTTAAGTGTAGTCGACATGACTAAGAGAAGACACCAAAGAAGTGCAATGATAAAAACATTGCACAATTTAAAATTCATGGACAATAAATGGATAATAGGCATAGCTAATAATCCATCTGAAAATATAAGAAAAATTAGTGTAGTGGTCACAAAATTGGCATGCGTAGATCAAAGAAACTATGTGCATACAAGATATAATGTAAGGCCCATAACAACCCCTTTGAGACAATCAACAATGATGCCCCTAAATTTTGAAAGTACATAACATGCTAAAATGAATGGATATCAAACTCAACTAAGAATGCATCTATGAGAAATTAGTGTTTGTGATGTCAAACTAAGAAACACATGTGGTACAAGTGAAAAAAGCTAAGATTGACATCAAGATCTACTGATAATGTGTCCAAAAGGATAGAATAAGTGCGAATAATGCCCCAAAAATAAGAAGAAATTTTATGCTTATGAGGGGGTTTGGCCTCTTACCAAACAAGGCCTCACCCTCTATCTTTGTCATGAAAAATATGAGTTATGCTAAAACAATAAAAATATCATTTACATTACTATGTTTCCTAAAAAAAATATCTCTTAGAAAAATATATTATTCTTATACAAAAACAATCAAAAATATCTATTGTAGAAATCACCTCATCATTAATATGTTCCCCACTCATGAAAATGGAATTCACATTTAATTATCCTCCACTAAATATCAATTAATATTGCTAAATGTGATTGAAGTCACTTTCAAACCCAACCTTTAGCTTTATAAAAAACATTTTATACATTAATAAATCATATAATACATATATACAAACTTTGAAATCTTTGAATTTTGTTTAAAGCATTTATAACTACCAAAACCACTCATTAAATCTAAGACCATGAATTAAAATTAGAAAATAGTGAATTACCAAAAGAGGTGATTTTTATAACCTATTTAAAAAATCACATGGATTTATCAAAAAATACATGAAATTTTGATTGTCTGCAAGCTTGAAGGGTTGATGGGAATATAGTGAGGGAACACCATAGGGTTTGTAGGTCATGAAAGTTGAAACCCTAAGGATGAGGATGAAATATCTGATAAGAGCCTTGAAACTATTCGATAAGTCTTAGACATTAGAAGATGAGTGGTGGAGAGCTAGGTTGGCCACATGACAATTTAAAAAACTATGTGATGAGCTTAGACCATAATTAGGTTCAACCAAGTGTGGAAGGTCATTGATGGCACAATGACTAGTAAAAAGAATGTGGAATATCAAATAGTGAGAGAAAATCATGGCAATAGAAGATGGGTTTCCTATCAGATTTCAAGGACTAAAAACCCAAGTTATGGCAATCAAGCCAAGACCAAAACCAAGCCAAGATAAAACCTTTCATCTAGCCATTCAACTTGTTTATTAGCTGAATAAGAGACAATCTTCTACAAAAAACACTCAGATTTCAAATAAAATAGTGAGGAACCTAACCAAGGATTCAAGGAAAGGGGAATTACCATTGAGCAAGGCTATGATAAAATATTATATTTCTCTAAGCCCTATCAATAAGATTGAATTCACAGAAATACTATGGAGTAGCTTAGAGAGACTACAAAAAAATCCAAGTGCATAAATGATATTACTCATTACCTCTAGATCTTAAATAAAAAGGGAGATGTGCATATATATAATAGAGACAAAGATAGATACCCCACATTCTAATGAATGTGAGATAATTTTTACCCAATTGATTAGCTACCCTAAGCAAGGAAATGAAATGTGTAGACAAGACCTAGTGGGACAAAAGTCTATAGTAACAATTATGTCAGTAAGATGATAAACATTTCACATTGATATGTAACCCTATAATTATTCAATACAAATAGCATAAATTGATACTATAATGTTCCTCATGGAGTGGTGAACATTGCCTTATGTTAATCATCTATCATTATTTTGATTTGATTATATCCTAAAAAACCATCAATGAGAGATAACATTTCATATCTTATTTTTGAATCCATAATGATGTCAATGTTGGGTAATGGAAAATATTCATTTTGACATCCATTTTTTATATCTCTAAATTCTATGCATAAATAAATACCTTCAGTTTTTTTCTTATTAGAACAATATCATATATCCATTTTGAATAATCAATCGACCAATTAAGTTTTTTAATTGTATAGGTTTGGGTCCCTATTTAAAAAATATGTCTTAACCAATTCTTTTAAAAAATCAAATGGTCAAATGAATCCATCCTCCAATAATTTTTTCAATTTTTTATTAATAAAGATAACAATGTGTGGATGCATTTTCCACAATTTATATTTAATGGGTTTAACATCTAGGTGTCCAAAAATATGGTGTATGAATAAAGAGAAATCTATCCCAATAATATCAACATAAAACCATGTGAATATGTCAATGAATTCTCATAAAATGCCAATGATGAGTTTTCATTACTATGCAATGAAGGACTCACCAAACTTCACAATTTTGGGATCATATATTATACCACTATTAACCTCAATGGTGTGTTCCAATAGCACTGTAGAGTCATCGTACAATATATTTAGTACCAATAGGAATTATTATTCTTAATTTTATTTTGGGACATTTAGCTGACCCATGTAATAAGAATCTTAATCACCCATGTTAGGTAATGTCCATAAAAAAATGTTGTACAGAAATATTGAGCCAACTGCTCAAACACTTGTTTCTCCTTTTAAATCGTATCTGATCCAAATGCAAGATGTGGACTTGTAGAACTCTAAAATTTCTAAGGAATAAAGTTAAATTCCTAGTCCATTGGCACCTAAAATAGGTTTTCACCAAGGGACTCATATTTTTCTCTAATTTTTCCTTGGTCCAAAAGTGCATCTGAGATATTTTCACTAATAGACATCCATGTTTGATTTAGTTTTTATTTCTACTAAGGAAGTTTTCCTACTCTCAAAATTAGGTAGGAGGGTCCAATGAGATCTCAATTATTTCCTTGTGGTCCCCAATTCGAAAACCATCTCTAAGGTCTAGTAAAATTTTAAAATGATTATTCCTTTTGAAAGTCATCTTATGGCATAATGTGATATTGTTGATCCCATTTGATTAGTTTAGGATAATCAAGGGTAATAGGGAGGATGTAAGAGGATGTGGCATTAAGTATTATGTTTGTATAAAATAGGTTTTTATTGGTGAACGCATATATATACTAATGAGCTTAGAATATGGCTCATTATTGACATGTTATTTCCCTCAATTCATCTCTCAAAGGATATTATCTTATGCAAATAATAGATTTTTAGATAGCCATTACATGGAAAATAGATACATGTCTTGTTTATATTAAACCAAAGACTAAACCTTTACTTTGTCATTAATGTCTAATACATAGCATGTTTTAGTGATTTTTTGTTGTGAAGAATGCTCAAGAAGAAGAAACAAGTGATGTATAGTGAAATTTCAATTTTAATCTCCATCAAGCAGAACTATAGACTATATAGGCTTGTTTCTATGAACTCTATAGGCTTGTTTCTATGGACTCTATAGGCTTGTTTCTATGGACTCATTGGGCTTGTTTCTATGGACTCTGCAAGCTTGTTTTTATGAACTTCATACGCTGATTCCTACCAACTCTATAGGGTCAATTCCATGGATTACGTAAGGATGAAGTTATAAATGAGTAAGCTAGTGGCCAGATAAGATGAGAGAGAATCATTCCAACTAGAGTCAAATGAGGAAAAAACATGCCTGTTGTTTTGTAGGATTTACTTTTGATAAAGTTGTATATATTTGGATCTTCAGACTATTATAGGATAGTTTATCTATTTCATCAAAATAATTGGATCTATTAGAAATACAATATCCTATCTTTGGATGAGTGGATTGACCAAGGAATCCTATTTCTTTGTATCCTATTTGATTTGATTGTATTGTTATAAAATGTAAGACTTTCATCATTGAAAAATACTAGATATTAGAGAATAGAGGGAAGATTTGTACAAGCATACATGTTTTAGCCAGATTGTAATAATTTTAGTTTTATGAATTATCACTTTAGTTTCCATCATTGATTAATCTAAGTATGAGAAGAGCAAGGGTCCACTCTCCTTAGAACCAGGAATTATGTATGGTATTTATGTTATGTTACACTAACTCTTTGTTATAACTAATCAAAATCTTGCTAATGTCTACATTCACTCATAAAAAATTAAAATAAATGAATAGTTAAAAAGGCATTTTATTACTCCAAAAGTATTTCCTTTCTAAGCTAAGTGTGTTTTCTTTTACAACAAATGTGTGAAGAAAATTTCCTTTTCTAGTTAAACATTTCCATTTCCATGCAATCATAAATAGGAGTGTGATTTTACTTTCAAGCAAAAGCGTGGATTGATTTGAATAAATAGTTACATTTCTTCCTTTTTAGAAAAAGAGTGAATCAATTAGTTTAGGACACATGTCTTTCTTTATTCAAAGTTAGAATAGAACCATCAAACACCCCCATAAGCAGACTTCTAGATCTACCATCTTATACCTTACTGCAGACAGCTTTGGACACTAGCCCTGGTTGATAAGACATCAATTGAACATTGATTAGATGAATATTTAACAACACTCATCATATACTATAATAGGAATTTACATTTCTTCACAAAATGTCTTTGTTTTATGCTAAAGTTCTGTCAATCTCAAGATCAGAGGGGTCACCCCTAAGCAGTTTGTATCTAATACATCGAGTATGTTTGTGTTTAGTTGATGAAATGGGAGTATGTTTGTGTTTAGAGGAGGTCCCTTGAGATGAGAATTAGCATATTGACACAATTCCATCTTGGGCATACCATGTGATTTTGAATGTTTAAAAAATTTATAAATGTGAAAGGCATCTTTGATGCTATATGTCCCAATACCCTTATATTCAAAAAGAAAATAAGAAGAAATCAGGAGCGGTGGAGTATAATAATAATATGTAAGATTATTTGGGTCAATATAATTAGAATTTGGAGACTTAAGAAATTTCTGTGTATCCTCTTTAGGTGCATTCTTAGTGCTAAGATAATAATGGTATTGATTATACTTGACTTTCAAATGTTTTCAATAGTGGTATGGCTATAAATCACTTAGAATATTAACCTCCATTCCAAAATGGAATTTTTTTAAAGAAATGGTGTAAATTGAAATGGATTTTACATACTACAAGGATTTAAGGACACCCAAGAAGAAATTTTATGGTAGTTCAATATTTATGACATGTAAAGAGTATCATAGGCGATAGGCCCAATAAGGATGGGTAAGCAAATAGTACCCTATGATTCTATTGATGCATTATCGTACACCTTCATAGTAATGGTGTATGGATGAAAATATATTGAAGTATATCCCATGTGTTCTATAAATTTAAAGGAGGCTATGTTTACGCCTGAACCATTTTCTATGAGAAATTGCTTAATCTTGTAGTGGGTAATTATGGCTTCAATGTAAAGAGAGTTATTGTGTAATGGACTAAGGGATGACATGTCAATTTGGTCTAATGTAGGTTGTTTACCTAGGGATAAATGTCATTTATAACCTTGGATTTTTATAAAAGATTATATAATATATCCTTATGGACTTTACATATATGCCAAAGATCTAAAATATAATTTTGAATCAGGGTTTTATTTAATTGTTCCACACAGTCATGTTGATTTTCAGTGAGTGAAGGTAACATAGATTTTGAATGAAAGGTGTTATAAAATAAAATCTTATTTGGAGGAGTTGAAGGATGTACAACCATAACCTTTTGACATCAAGTTGCTAAAACACAATTATGAGTCATAAGAGTATTACCTGAAGGGGAATTAGATCTAGAAGGTGCATAACCTAGAATAGTGACCCATGTACATCAAATCACACTAATGTTATTTGGAGTTAGAATATGACCATTAGGATATCAAGGAGAAGGACCTAATACAGATTGGTTAGTACATTGAGGTGTGTTGAAAGGTTGATGAGGATTTATTTTAAACTAGATACATGATTACTAGTAATTTAGCCTATGACGTTTTTGTGGTTATACAAGACATCATGCTATCCAATTTATTGGTTTTGGAATCATGAAGTTGATTCTAATTTCCCTAATTTTGATTTTGACCTTGATTTTGATTCTAATTATTGGGTTGGTTTTCATTATTGGAATTATACTTTGGAAATGTGTCACTATAAATACCCAATTTTTAATTGGAATTAGAACTAACATTATCCATCTCAATGTCACCATACTCAAGAATGTCTTAGATGAAGTGACTTAGTTGTGTGTAACTATGAATTCGATGCCCTTTGACATGATGGTAATAACAATATGTGTTATCTCTAGACCACGTGGGCTTTGTTTGGTATCATGGAAAAGGTTTTGTATTTGGCCAGATGACCATGTTAGATGCAAATAATTTATTAAAAAATGCTTCTATAGGCTCACCAAGGTTGCTAAATAATATATTTTGATATTTATTTCTTTGTGAAGATGATCTTTATAATTTAATGGATTGAGTACATGGAGTATTTTGGGTAGGTAGTGGTTTCACCATTTACACATGTTTTGATTATGTTACTCTATTACCTACTACATTATTATTTCTATTAAAATATTTTGTCTTTTTATATGTAACTGGATATGCTTGGACTGGAGTTTGGGCTTGTGCATGTGCCTAATTATAACAATAAATGTTGACTAGGCCTTTGTCTATACATGTATTTTAAATTTGCACCCATTTATTTACAATCTCTTTAAATGTATTATCATAATGGAGTATAAGGCTATGAGCCACCTCTAAATTGATAGTGGATGTGAATATGTTTGAAAGTTTCTTATCTAGAAGGTTTTGTATAAATCAACTAGCCAAAATTATCCATCATTATAGGCAAATAGAACAACTTTTCTCATCATGATATTTAAAATTACATAAGTCAACTGTGGCCAATGTATGATCTATGTTACAGAATAAGTGATTTACAAAATTATTAGAGAAGTCATCAAAGTTGTTAACATATCCCTTTGTAAATTTTAGAGACCACTAAAAGGATTTTCCACCCAATCTAAGTGGAAAAAAGTGAAGTAGATAAATGTTACTATAGGTTTTTTCTTAACATGACACAAAAAATTCCTTCAGGTGCTCTTGAGGATCACCCATTCACTTGTATTTCTAGAATTTGGAAACCTCAAAATGAGATGGGAAATTCATGTCAAACGGCTATGGGCATACTTCATAAAATTTTCAATTTCCCACCTTGATTTCCTACTTGGATTCCTATAAAAATTTCTTTTATCTCTGGAAATTCCTTAAGAGTTTCAAATTTTTTGTGAAGTTGAACATAGAGTTTCTTGAATGTTTAAATATGATTATCTTGATTTGAATAAATAAGTGGATTAGGATTGAAATATGTTAGAATGGGTACCATTTGGGTTGAGATATTAGGGTTGTTCACCCTATAATGAGGATTTCATTATTAATAGGGTAATTTTTGCTTACTAATATTACAAAGTTGATCAAAAACAAGTTTTTGAGTCGAGTAAGAGGAATCTACTTATAATATGGAGGAATTTTCTATAAATAAATAAGAACCTATAATTTTAGGACTTACTTTTGAAAGGTAAGGATTTTTTATTGACTATATGGGAGGGATTTTCTATTAATAAGGACTTGTTAGGGATTAATCACAACTTCTTGTATATTTTTGATCAGTCATGATTTGTTGTGGTAGGGATTGTTTGAAACCTACTATTGTAGGTTAGTCCTGATTGGTTGTAATGGATGATTGATATAAATTTGATTTTTAGGATTGGAAGGGATATGATGGATACTATAAGGAAATTGTTGTTAATTATAGGTAACTATTTTATAAGTAGAAGAGATTTGTTGTAAATTAAAATAAATTGGTTAGGAAAAATAAGATATTTGTTGTTAACTAGGATAAATTGGTCGGGAACTATTAGATGTTTTTTTGTGAACTAGAGTAATTGGTTTAGAACCGTAAGAGATTTGTTTTTAAATAGAAGAGACTCAATGTAGATTAGGGAGTATTTATTTTTGTGGATTGTTGGTAGCTTATATCAAGGGATGCACTAGAAGGGTTTTCTTAAGGTTTGTAAATGGATCTTCACTTGATGGAGGATTAGTGAATGGATCTCATTACTATTACTCAATGGGTGGATTTATTTCCATAGGTGGGGGATTGTTGATAGAAATAATAGATATGGAGGCATCCAAAGAATCTAGATTTAAATAGTCTGTTATAATATTGTAATTCTGAGTTGGGATGTATCAACAAGTTTTCCTTTCCCTTTGTTTGAAGATTATGAAATTTTCCTAGATGTTTTTACAATGGATTGTTCATGAGTGGAATTTTATTCTATAGTTATCCCCTCTATTCAAAAATGGTTATGCATTTATTCTATTATGGATGACACATCCTTATATTTAGGTTGGTATACCTTATCTTCTGAGTTTTTATTATGTTGAAGTATCTAGGTGGATTTTAATACCATTCATCATGTAGATTGGGGTTATATAAATCAACACTGCATGTATATATAGTCATGCTTGAATTATTTATCTTTGTCTTGAATCAAGGTAATAATTTTAAATTGATTTTATTAGAAAATGTGTAAGGCTTTACTTAACAATTCAAATCTAGTTCTTGGATTTGAGAAATGTTTTCAATTCAAATTATGTCTTGATGTGTTTTCAAAATACCTCTTGGTCAAGGTATAAATTATGTCTTAAATTTTCCAAATTGAATGTCAAATTAAAATGATGTTTGATTCAAATCAGTTTCTAAAACATGTAGTTTACAAAATTTAAGGGTCAAGGATGAATTTAGAATGTCACTTAACCAAATTTGATCTTAAATTATTGAATACATTTGGTTTTGACTTAACCCTTGACTTTGATTCAAATTTTGTCTTTAAAATTTGTCTTGATTATAAAGTCAAGTTTTGTTGACTTTTGAATGCTGACTTTGTTTGAATTTTGAAAATTGACTTTATTTTAATTTTTAAAGTTAACTTTGTTTGAATTTTGAAAGTTATATTATTTTGACTTTAGATTAGAATTATTTTCTTGGTTCAAACTAAACCAAATTTGAATTAGAATTAGAATTAGATTTTGATTCAAACAAACCTAATTTAAATTTTCTTATAAATGGGAAACATACAAATATAATGTTTATAAATTATTGTTTCAATTTGATAGAATAACACTAGGATGGGATAAAGATGACTTGAAAAGTTGGCTAAGTAACACATTATCACATGGGTTCATAATGGCATTGTGTGTAATTAGGATATGTTTAAATTGTTTGACATGTCTAAGGTATGTCACCACAAAATGTGTATATGATAACAAAAAATAAACAACACACTCAAAATAATAACCACATTTAGTGGAATAATGGGTGTGCAACCAATGTTTAGTCCATGTAACTACCTTGATTGAAATGTAGATATATTAATTTCACACAACCCTCACTTTAAGTGATACATCATGAAATCTTAGGGGATGATGGTTTCCCTCACACTAAAAATTATTTATGACCTAAAGTCTTAATCTAAAATTTTGATATGGATTTTATAAATGTGACCCGATATACATTTTGATACATGGGGATCAAAATCTATCATAAATAAATAAATAATAGGTAATTTACAAGAGGTTATAGTTCGTCTACAAAAACATCAATTGTAATGATCTCAATGAATTATTACCAAAAATTTATAAATTCAAGGTAGCAATTAAAACCCTAGGTATTAGGATATGGAATCGTCTCACATCACAATGTGCTTAAAACATGACACTAATGAGGCTACTAATTGCTCTATTTTATAGTCTCATACATACCTAGTATATATCATTTTCTATGTAAATTTCCATAACCATCCATGACTTATGCAATTGAATGAATGAAGTTATGATTTTGTGTATGCACTGATGTGTGTGTGTGTGTGTGTGTGTGTGTGTGTGTGTGTGTGTGTGTGTGTGTGTGTGTGTGTGTGTGTGTTATGAATTAATGATGCTTTTTCTTTGATTAGATTATACTTACATAACTTTATTTACCAAAAATTTGAAGGGTAACATAAGGTTATAGGAATATTTTCTGGGCACAACACTTACAAGCTATCTATAACAATTGTAGGTTTCAACTTATAGGTTACTCATAGCCACTACTAGCTTCCACTTGCAACGTGACCACACCAATTGTTGGCTTTACCTGTAGGTTTCCCATAGCCACTATTGGATTCCAGATAAAGGGTACTCATAGCAACTATAGTCTTCCATCTATAACTTTTTCATAGACATTATTAGTTTCCACTATAGGTTGCTTATAGCCATTATAGATTGCCTATAGAAATAACAAGATTTCACCTATAATTTGCCCATAGCCATTCCACATAATAGAACTATTATTATGATCATATCTTAAGGATACATCTAGCTATCTTGGGAACTGAGTGAATGATTGAAGAGGACCATAGCTATTATACAAACTCCCCACATGAAAAGAATATTGGATGTGTTGCCAAATATGAGAAAGACAAGGACAATGGGAAGGAGACAAAAAGAAGTAAAACAACAAAATAGTATACATTGTCCTTAACTTAATCAAGCCTAAAATAAGTAACTTCATTTAATAACCACCTAAAGGTTGACTAGGGTAGTTCCTAAATTATTTATATTTTTCCTAGTTTAGTGTTTTTGGATAAAAGATAATAAACTACCTTTTGTATTGAATCACTTAACCTAGATTAGATTAGGAGTTGGATAGATGATAACAAAATAGTAGAATTATAGAAGTCATTACATTTTGAGTATAGTAATCTTTTGTAGCAATCTTTAATTGTAACATATCTAAGTAATGAGAAGGTTGATTCTATAAAAAGCTTTTGAAAGTATGTTGTAAGTTTATTTCGTTATTAGTTTGACTGTATAAAGTGTGATGCATGTGTGATTCATAAGTGTGAATTATTTTTGTATTTTTATTATAATAGTCTCATAGTACAACTACCTGGTGAATTCAGTATAAGTTTATTGTACTTCAACTAGTAAATCAAGTTAATCTATGAATCAGTAATGCATATATAGTGCTAACATCCTTGAAAAACATGCATACCCTAGGTTGATAAATAATATAAATCAGATTCAAGAATTTGGCATTAAGTACGTAAAAAGTCTGCATAATATTTTGATGTCATTGCTAGGGAGGGTGTCATTTATTACTTTTTAGAATCAATTATTGATTTTCAAGATTGATTAATGCATTATCCCAACCAGTCGGGAAATTCAAATGAGGATACTATAGTGTCTTATTATAGATGTCTAAGTTCTTAGATGTTGATGGTTCATAACATTTTTGATGCACTTTCCTACCCAGCTGGGCAAATCAAGTGTGGGCACTATGATGTCTTATGCTATATGTCTAAATTTTTAGATGTTAATGGTGTACAACTTTGAATGCCTCTTTGTAATCTTTTAATTTACTTAGTTCATGTGTTTTTTTAAAATTACTTTCTTTTAAGAGTGATTTAATTTTTGTAAAGTGTGCCTTTAATTTACCTTCTTTCATTTTCTACTTTCTAGAGTAATTTCCTCACTTTTAGTAGACAACTTTACAGATTTTTAGAAGTAAAATTTTAATTCCAATCATTTTGATTTTTGGACTCCTTTATTTTGGTTTTTTCTTATTCTAAAACAACCCCCTAGAACACATGAAAAACAAAAAGACACTAACCCTGTGCAAGAAGGGGCATGCCAACTAAAAGGTGTGACACAACATTTATGCATAGAGAAAGATATTATTGAGGGAGATTGCTACCAAAAAATTCACAAGTTGTTACCAAGAAAGAAACAAAAATACCTACAGTAATTAATAACCTTGTTAAAAAATATACCATAAGTCAAAGGGCTCTTGAAAAAGGAAACACTAAAAATCGAAGGAAGCAACTTGTAGAAGAAGTATTATTGGCTTTGAAAAAAGAAATAGAAGTGGAACAAGCATTAGCTGAGTTAGTAAAGAGAAATGAAGGAGAAGAAATTCATGAACCAAACACTCCAAAAAGTAACATCAAAACAACATTCTAACAAGGATTTCTTGAACAAATCGAAGAAAACTTAGAAGAATCTTCAGATTTCTCATCTAGTAAAAAGACTATGGATCAACAGATAAATGTTTATTATCATGTTGATGAAAGGACTAATAAAAAATTTGAAGATGCGATCCTGAGTACCTTTAGTATCCATATCATAGGAAAATCCATTATGAATGGAGAATAAGACTTTGTGGATGACAACAAGACTCTAGACATAATTACTTTTGAATTTCCTATTCTAGATGTAATAGGCATAACAAAAATGAAAAATATCTTGCCCTTAGCCTTATCAAATTTTAGAGGTACATTATTAGAAGACCCAAAAAAAAAATTTGAATTTTATATGCTCTGTAGAATCTATGATTACATGCAAGATCATATAAATTGAAAATTTTTTTAACCACCCTCAAAGACTCAAGACTTTATTGGTTCATGAGACTAGGTAGTAATTTAGTCCACACTTGGGAGGACATGAAAAATATATTTATGGCTATGTATCAAAAATATGGATGAGGAATAAATTATAAAATAAATGACATCTTTAGGATGACTCAAGAAGGGGACAATTCTATGGAAGACTATGTTGAATGGTTCATATTTAGTGTACAAAAATTTAAGCAAAATGCACTAGGAGAAGATCCTCTAAACCTCATCTTCCTTAAAGGAGTCTGAGAAGATTGTATAAAATCCTTGGACCTAATGAGTGGGGGAGATATCTCCCATATTCAATTTGTAGACATCAAGGAGTTGAGAAATAATTATTCTAAGTCTGCTATAAATAAAGTTATGGGAAATAAGCTTCCATTGGCAAATGCAAGTAACCTACCATAATCTAATGTTAGTAACCTATTACAAGACATGAAATATGATATCATTAGTCACTTAGATATCTAATTCGATATCCTGCACTCAAAGAAAAATAAAGTAGCCTTGGATCAAGCTTTGACCATCTATTGTCTAAATTATAAGAAGAAGAAAACAATTTATAGGTGTCACAAAGTTTAGGCTAAAGTAGCTAACATCACAACTGAAGAACTAGAAATAATAGAGTTGCACACTGTAAAAGGAGATGCGAACTAGTTTTTCTATGTTGTATAAAAAAATACATGGGTTTAATGACCATCTTATCTAAGTATAAAACAAAATCCACCTTTTGAAAATTCTACATCTTTTAATTCATAATTTGCAAATACTACTCCCAATTTGAGTAGTCCATGGATGAATGTCCCATCTCCTAATTCCATATGACAACCACCTCAAACAAGCTATCCCAGCACCTCCTAATTACCTCCAAAAAATGTATCCCCACCTTGGATACAAGGTTGGAAACCACCCCAAATCCCACCCTTCATAAACTAGTGGCAGTAGCCTTAGAGACCCAATCAGTACTAGGGAAACCATCGAGGAGGAATCCCTTCATAGCAACAACAACAACCTCATACTCTTATGCCCAATAAATAAGCTACAATAAAGCCTAATTGGCTTCCTACTCAACCCATGCATAATCCTATAAATAAACCAGTATAACCAACATTCAGTATTGAATCTATCTAGAACTTAACATATATAGTGAACATTAGTGAGGTTCACCTACATTTAGGGAAAGTTATACCAACCCTATCCCCACCCATAATGATGGATCTAGATTAAAAAACTCTAGAAAATAATATTAACCCACCTTCACCACCATAATAACTCTCTAAACTAGTAAATAAAGTCATTGATGAAGTAACCCCACCATTTCTAGAACATCTTAGCTTTAATCACCATACAATTGAGCCTGAATTTGATTCATAAGATAGCTCAAGAATATTTATGTTAAAATTCTTCTCTTTAATGACATCGAGGATGTGCCCATATATTCCAAATCTATTATAAACTTATGTATATGTAAACTTGGAAGGAAGAAGAAGGATCCCAATAAAGTGCATGTGATTGGCTAGTTGGTTGTCATTATGCTAGAAAACACTTTGCTAAAGAAATATTTAGATCCAAGATGCCATTAATAGTCTAGATCCATGATCAGTAGTTATCCAATACATTCATAAACCTATGGTATGCATTAAATATAATGAGAACTAAAACCATGAATAATGTTGTAAATGGATGATAGGTCTATAGTCAGACTAGGAGTCATTAAAGATCTTATCATTACTGTAGATTCTTAGGAGTATCTTATAGATTTCATTATGCTGCAACCAATGTCTATTTGGGTGGATACCTTCTTATTTTATGGTGGCATTGGCTTGCCATAAATGATGTTTTTATCATCTATAGATCAAGTAAAATGTTTATATCTAATAGAAACCAACACTAAGAAGTTGGTCCTCTATCTTCTAGCACAACCCACCTTCATACGAAAACATACATTATGGGCTAAAGAAGATGAGGTAGACTAGCCCCTTTGGAGTTATAAATTCACCATAAACCATGCATATAACTTCATTGATTAGGAATAAGATACAATTCTCTCCAATGTTATCTAGAATAATTACCAAACTCCTTATGTAGATTTAAACAACTTGCACTATGTTGAGTGCCCATTTTCTAAACTCTAGGAAGAAGATAATTTTGATGCATTTATATATCAAATATTTTACCAATTTTTGTCTCATATCTATATCTAAACTATATCCATAACAATATATAAATTATGATAGAACTCCCACAAAAAATTGAAATCTCTCCAGGAAAAACATTACTTATTAATAACAAGTTGGAGTCAAATGAGAAAAAGTGCTTAGTCAACATGTTGCATGCAACCCAATGCAATTTTGCATAGGATTATGAGGATATGCAAGGAATCAAAATATAAACATACACACATCATATTTATATTAAAGAAGAGTGCCAACCAATCAAACAACCATAATGTAGGCTAAATCCAACTCTTAGAGAAATAGTCAAAGTGGAATTATAGAAACTCCTGACTGTTAAATTTATATATTCTATCTCAGATAGTGAATGGGTTTCACCATTAGTAATTTTACCAAAGGAAAATGGAGAATGGCATGTATGCATAGATTATAGGGAACTTAATATAGAACCCAGAAAAGATCACTTTCCTCTACCCTTCATTGATCTGGTGTTGGATACATTAGCAGTGAATAAATATTTTGTCTTTCTAGATGGCTTCAATAGTTATAAATAGATTAGGATTTCTCTTTAGGAATATGAGAAGACCACCTTTACTTGTCACTGGGGTAATTATGCATATGGTGTATTACCTTTTGGGCTATGTAATCTCCTACAATATTTTAGAGGGTTATCTTGAGTATCTTTGCAAATATGGCCAATGAATGTGTAGAAATATATATGGATGACTTCACTGTTTATGGAGAAAAATTTGATGAGTGTTTGAAGAACCTAGAGAAATGATGTAACACTATCAGTAGCACCATGTATCTTTAAGTCACAACAAATTCTACATGATTATGATAGAAAGAATTGTCTTAAGTAACCATGTATCTACTGAAGGAATTAATGTTGACCATACAAAAATTAATATCATAAAAAACCTACCTATTCCTCAAAAATAGAAAGATGTCAAGATTTTTTTTAGGACATATTGGTTAATACAAGATATTTATCAACAATTTTAGCAAAGTAGTAGCACCATTGTTCACTCTCTTGATTAAAGATGTTGAATTCATATGCTACTTGTGATACAACCCTCAAAAAATTATAAAAATTATTGACCACCACCCCTATTTTGCATGGTCTTGTTTGGAAGCTACCCTCCATATTCACACAAAAACTTCAAAAAAATTACCTAGGAGCTATGCTAGGTCAAAAATAAGAAGCACTAAATTCTGTTATATATTTTTTTAGTAAGAACTTATAGGCAACAAAATTAAATTATGATGTCACTTAAAAAACATTCTTGGTAGTATTATATGATATCAAAAAAATTTGTCACTACATAATAATTTATCAAGTCTTTGTTCATATAGACCATGTAGCCATTCGATACCTTATAAACAAACTAGTGATCCCAAGCAGAGTGATAAGATGGCTACTCTTATTAAAATAATTTGATCTAACCATTATAGATAAACCTGGTAAGGATAATGTCATGGCTAACTTCTTATCATGCCTACAATCCCCTTAAGAATATACCATAGTGGATGACTCATTTCCAAATGATAACCTATTCTCCCTCACCCTTACCACACCTTAGTATGCTAATATTACTAACTACCTTGCCATAGGGTTACTTCCATAACACTTCATCCCTAAAAGAGATCTTTGATTCAAAAAAGTGACATGTATTCATGGCTATCTAGATTCCTTTTATATATTGGTCCTGACCCCATCATTAGAAGATGTCTCAGAGAAGATGAAGTTCTAGATATCTGTAAATGCTACCATGATGAACCCTATGGAGGGCACTTTAAAGCCAAGTGTAAAATAGTAAAAATCTTAATGATAAGATATTATTGGCCTTCACTCCATATAGATGAAATAAGGTATACTTCTCACTATGATAGATGTCAGCATATGGGGAGATCCAGAAACTCAAATGAGATGCCTTTATAACCTCAAATGGTTCTTAAACCATTTAAAAAATGGGGCCTATACTTTGTAGGATATTTTTATCCAAAATATAATAATAAAGAGTACATCCTTTTATGTACTGACTATGTCACAAAATGGGTGGAAATAAAGGCTCTTACACACACTAGGGATGAGAAGGTGTTAGCTTTCCTCTATGAATAAATATTCACAAGATATGGTTTACCAAAAGAAATAGTCATTGATTAAGGACCCCAATTCATTACTAGTTTGATTACTAATTTAGTCTAACAATATGATATTAGGCATAATAAATCAACTCTATATCATCCACAATCCAATGGACAAGTAGAAGTCACCAACAAGGAGTTAGAAAACATTTTGACTAAGACTATTAGTATGTCCCACAAGGATTGGAAGGTTAGACTTATTAAAGCTATTTGGTCTTATAGAATCACATGGAAGAATACTATAGGCTTCACCCCATATGAATTGGTCTATGGGAAGAAACATGTCTTGCCAATTGAATTTGAATGCAAGACCTTACAGACAACACTAAAACTTGGAATGGACATATTTGATGCACAAAAAGATAGGATTATGCAACCGAATGCCTTTGATGAATATAGATAATAGGAATTATAGAACACAAAAAATATATAGGACAAAAGGATTAGATGGCATGATAGGTACATTAAGACTAGTCAATTAAATGTAGGAGATTGGGCCTTTGTTTTGGGTTCAAAATACAAGGATCACAAGGGAAAACTCTAAGCTAGATGGCTTGTCCATTTGATATTGACCATGTTTATGATAATGGAGTAGTACAACTCTAAACCATTTATATGGTAATATTACATCTACTATTCAATGGCCTCAGACTAAAGTTGTATAAAAATCCACTCACTTAGGAGGAGTTTACCAAGAACATACACACATAATTAGAAAATAGATATAATGATGTACTACATTAGCATGATGTCTCACTAGATAAAATAAGAACCAACAAAACATAATTATAAAATAGATATAATGATGTACTACATTAGCATGATGTCTCACTAGATAAACTAAGAACCAACCAAAATATATATAAAGAAGCAAAGGAGGACATCATATCCTTCATATGACATGAAGACTGAGACCTTCACTTGGTATTTGAGTAATCAACCTCATAGTTAACTTGACAAGGACCCAAAATAATCATTCTACTATAGGCAATAGTTAGAGTCAAAAACAAAACCAATAATGAAAACCCCTTCTAGGCATTGTTGGTAGTTTTTGGGTGGAAAACTAGCCTACTGGCTACCTAGAACTATAAATATACCTAATTATTAAACCATCTTGCTAGATATTTAAGGATAAAAACTAAAAAGGAAAGTAAATAATCATTCTAAGTAAAACTATTCATCTTCTTCCAATTTACACGAGCTATTCTATAGCTGCTATAGGCACCTCCCTCACCATTGTTATAGGCAGTTTTGTCAACGAAGGTATTCCTTTAGTTGTTATGAGCTCTTCTATAGCTACTACGAGCACTTTCCCTAAAATTGGGTATAACTTTTTAGTTTCTACTGACACCACCTCTGATTATTGTAGGTACACCATAACACCTCTCTATGAATATGCAGGATATTTCTTCACAAAATCTAAGTCATGGCCTTAGCTATGAGATTTTGAGCAGTACATGTAAGATACCAAACAATATAGAGGTAGAGTGAATGAGTATTAGAGTACAAAAGTCAAAACATTGCTTAGGCTTACCCTTGAATAACAAGGTAAGATTGACAACAAAAGCATACACTTCCAATCTTTATTTACAGTGTTGCACGCTAGAATTTATGGCTACAGGGACACACATGAAATACTTTCAACTTTTGGTCATTTCATGGAGATGATTTCACTCTGTCACACAATCAAATCTAGGATTTTTTTAGCACAGCTCCTAAGTTTAAAAACCCTATTGATTTTTAAAGGAAATATTCACTAGGTAGAGAATCCACATGGAGTAAGATATCACAAAGACAAATCATCATTAGGCTCATGTAGAGAAAGATCATAAACCAACAACACCCTCAGTTACCCTCTTCCATGTTTATATAACACCTAACTTGGATAACACTAAATTTCAATAACTACCTTGTGGTAGGAGGGCAATAATCTCTCATCTAGCTATAAGACCCCTGTACCAGTTTTATACACACTGTCATGATTACATGTAGGAGAGCTGAGGACACCATGGAAGGCTAACATATTGTAATCTCATAATTAATCAAAGGGGCCCACTTTAGTCTAGTTATAACTACCAATAAAATAATTTCATTTCATCAATCACTCATATGTAAATCCTTAGCATCACCCTAGGTAAATCATTAAAAATGTATGCCATATATTTTGGTTATAAAAAGTATTTATTGTTTTAATATAATATGTATTATATTGAAAAGTATATTAAATAATTAGCATATCATTCATTGATACCTCTCAACTCACACTTAAACCCTCATGATGGCATCTCAACCCATACTTATATCCCTAATCATGAACCTATTCTATCTCATCCATTCTACTCATCCATAACCTATAAGGAAAATAATTGCTTTCATTTTTTTCCCTTGCAAGTACAACCATTCACACAAAGATGAAGCATGTTATAACTTGCAACCTACAACCTATAATCACAAACTACCATTATTAAAAAACCCTTACTTTGATATAAGAAAAAATTTAGAATCTAAATAGAGTGTGTTACCAATTAAAGGTTGAAAGGATTGACAAAAAGCTAAACCTTGAAGAATGGGAGGGTCAATTGTGAGAAGGGAACCCATAGATCATAGGTAACTCTAGGAGACCCAGTCAACTAGGCTATCTTCAATAGAGTTGGATAGACCACTTAATTTTAGAAATTTTAATATTTCTTATAACCTCTTGCTATGTAATTTGTAGGATCCTTTATAATAAATCAAGTTACTATTTATGGCATCACTTTTTTAGTCACTGAAGAACTGGTAAGCCAAGCAATTGGACTACCAAGTATAGGAGAGAACTGGTAAGACAAACCTAAGAGTCAAGAAGCTAGATAATAGTTTTATCAGGAAGATGAAAGGCTAGTAATAAAGAAAGGTGGTGTGTAAAGACATCCTACCTATTGCCTAGAGGGAAATATCCTCATACATCATTAGATATATAACCTATGAAGGAAGGTAATCTCTAATTTATACTCTTCAATTTATATTTTTGAATCACTTAAGGCATGATAGGACCATTAATGTTCCAAATAACCTATGGAAAATTATAAAAGGGATGTCCAAAGAGTTCTAGAAGGGGATTGAGAAAGCCCTATCTCATCATTGCCTAATATGGTTGATAACTAAACATGAAATAAACACTATTAGACTTGACCTCAACTGTGAACAATTTTTAACCTTAGAGAATGGTGAACCTCAATACGAAGTGGGATATAATGAAGAGGAATATTCTAATGAGCAAGCCCAATAGACTACACAAAAAGGTACTACATGTACTAGTGTTGCAGGACAACCCATAACTATTGAGGGTCCATTTGAAATTTCTACGGGTAGAAGAAGGAAAAGGAAACTAGTCCTACCTCCTAATGACACAGATGAGGAAAGTCAACCCACACAAATTGAGTAGAATATTCATTTTCCCACTATTACAACTATATCCTCACCAAATATTGGTTCTTCCACCATGTCTCTTTTAGGGCAAGAGGAAGTTCATCCATGAAATAATGCATAGGAAGAACAAGTTCCAATAACCACCCCTCCTAAAAATAGAAGAAAATTGAAGAAAATAAACCCTCTATATCAAGAAGGAGATTGCTTCCTATGATATCTCAAATAATTAAGAAACAAAATACAACTATAGCATCCTCACCTATAATCATTAGTAAGGATGAAAAGAGAAAGAAAAAACCTAGGATTTGAAAGACCTCTCATGGGTTTGAGATTTTAAAATGGTCTACTGAAGAGAAAACTACCAAGGAAGAAGTACATTCACCTAAGCCACACAGATTCACTAAGGAAGACATGGATACCTCAAAAACATTGGGTACATAAGAGAAAAGCTAAGAATGATAGATCAACCTTTAAAAGAAGAGGAATTGATTGAAGAAAAGACTATGGAAGAAGAAGTAGAACAAGAGATAGTTACTCATGACCAGGAGTTCCAAACCTTATTATAAGCTATTGGATAAATATATAGGCTAAGGAATTAGGTACCATAATTGAAAGGTAAAAGAGGCCTAGAAACACTTCCAAGGGTGGTAGAATTTGTATAACCATCTATGAAAAGAGAAAGGTTATTGGGGGAACCTATATCAACTTCCTTAGAGGATCCTATAACAACTTCATCTACCTTGCCCACGTTAGTGTATCCTCAAAGGTACCTTTACAAGATATTTTTTTGGCTTTGGTACCTTTATAAAATATATTTACTCCTCCATTACCCAATACAAAAACACCTATAGTAGAAGAAGTTATTTATGTCGATATTTTAGCTTCCACATCTATAGAAACTAATGAACTAAATTTTCTTAAGAAAAAATTTGGTGATGATGAAACTTAATACAAGGAGTTGGTACAAAGATTTAAGGTATATGTTGAAATAAGAGAGAAATAAGATGGAATAAAAAAATTGAAATTGTATGAAACTGGGATCAAGTATCTGAAGGAAAAATGAATAAAATACATGAAACCACTAAAATGTTAATGGAGTGTTGATCACCTTCTAGGGTGTAATGTTATCCACTTAGAAGAGAGTTGGCTTAAATTCAGATATGATAGGATCTATAATGATCAGTCCTACATGTTTTGTGACCCTAATTCTTTTTTTTAAGTTTATAAACATGTTGACCCTAATCTCTAAGCATAGTTAAGTGAGTTTTAAATACACCAGTATGCTATACCCACTGATGCAGATTGAAATATAAATATATACTTAGGGGATGCCCAATTGAATGCATTTTCTTCATATGTATTTAATAAAATAATAAGGAAACAAGTGGAGGAGTATCAATAAAAAGAAAAAGAAGATACCCTAATAATTAGGGGTGAATCGGGTAATCTAGATGTTGTAATAGAAGAATGGATCTCCTTCATGAACTCAGGTACTCCATAAGCATGGGTCATAAGATAAAAAGTAGAAGTTTAGAATCATTATTTGAGTCTTATGGAAGGAGATGGAAATAAAAATTTTGTTTATTTTTCTCACAAATGGGTAGAACTCTCTAATGTTTTAAGAAAAAGGAACTTAAATTCCCTCAAATCCTTAGGGAGGCTATACATAGAGTATACATGTATAGTGAGCTTGTCAAGAAGATAAGGGTAACATGGTTGGGATTGATGTTTCAACCTCCTATATTTTGGTTCCCAATTCTTGAATGAGAGGAAAAAGTCCCAGCTGACAAAGAGGTAGAGAAGAAAAGATGCAAGAACATTGATGATGCTAAATATTTCTATATCTTTGAAGGGTTAGTCTGTACTAAGCCCCTAGATTTCAAAAAATTATGTGCCTTCAAAATGTAGCCAAGGCTTGCTTGAGGTTGAGTAAGATGTTAATTAGGGGGTGTGATGAGGCCACTAATTTCTCTATTTTATATCCTCATCCATACCTAGTATATATATTTTTCTATGTAAATCCCCATAATCATCCATGACTCATGCAAATGAATGAACGAATATATGGTTTTGTGTGTGCATTGATGTGTGTGTGTGTGTGTGTGTGTGTGTGTGTGTGTGTGTGTGTGTGTGTGTGTGTGTGTGTGTGTGTGTGTGTGTGTGTGTGTGTGTGTGTGTGTGTGTGTGTGTGTGTGTGTGTGTGTGTGTGTGTGATGTTATGAATTAATGATGATTTTTATTTTATTAGATTATACTTACAAACATTATTTTATAAACATTTGAAGGGTAACCTAAATTGATTGGAATCTTGTTTTGGCACAACACTTATAGGCTTCCCATAGTAACTATAAGCTTCCACCTATAGGTTACCCATAGCCACTACTAGCTTCCACCTGTAGGGTTCCCGCATTAACTATTGGCTCTACTTATAGGTTTTTCATATCCACTAATGGCTTCCACCTACAACAACTATAGGCTTCCATCTATAGGTTGCTTATAGCCACTAATGATTTCTACCCTTAGGTTGCCTAAAGCCACTATAGATTTCCTGTAGTAATAATAGACTATCACCTATAGGTTGTTCATAGCCACTACATAAAATAGAACTGTTATTATGATTAGATATTAAAGACACATATAACTATCTTGGGAACTGAGTAAATGATTGAAGAGGATGATAATTATTGTATGGACTCCCTACATGCAAGGAATCTTGGATGTGTTAAGGATGAAAAAAACAAGGATAATAAGAAGGTGATAAAAAGAAGTAAAACAACAAAATAATATATATTTTTCTTAACCTAGTTAGGCCCAAAACAAGTAACTTTAGTTGTTAACCACCTAAAGCTTGATTGGGGTAGTTCATAAACTATTTTTACTTTCTCTATTTTAGTGTTTTTGGCTAAAAGCTAATAAACTACCTTCTGTGTTTAATCATATAACTTAGATTAGATTAGGAGTTGGATACATGATAATAGAATAGTAGAGTTATAGGAGTCATTAAATTTTTAATATTTTAATCTTTTTTAGAAATATTTAATTGCTACAAATCTAAGTAATTATAAGGTTTATTCTATAAGAAGATTTTGTAAGTCTCTCAAAGAAATATTGGAACTTAGTTCTAAATGAGGAAGGGCCTCCTTGGAAGGAGTTGCAGTGAAGATCCTAACCCTCCCTTGTTTAAGTGTGTTGTAAGTTTATTTCATTATTATTTTGATTATATAAAGTGTGATGCATGTATGATTGATAAGTGTGAAGTATTTCTATTATAATAGTCTCATAGTGCAACTATCTAGTGAATTCAATATATGTTCATTATAATACAACTAGTAAAGAAAATTAATCTATGAATAAATAATGCATATATAGTGCTAACATCCTTGAAAAACATACGTACCCTAGGTTGACAATTAATGTTAATTATACTCAAGAACTTGGTATTAACTAGGTAATAAGTCTTCACAATAGACACCACTTAAGCCATTGAAATAATTGGTCCCTAATTTGTATACCATATTAGATGTATGTGGGTTGTTACGTACATTAGATAAATAAGTCCCTAATGTTGAGGATTGGTATTCACATTAGGTAAATTAGGAGTTTGTTAGTTACCATAGGTTAAATAATAACAATTATTTATAAGTTACCATATGGGTAAATATGGTAATATAGTTAGTAACATTATTTTTATAAAATAATGATGTATAGTTGGTTACTATAATATATTAAAAATAGAAGTTGTAATATGTATTACTATTAAAGGTCCAATAACCACATGATTCTAGGAAAGAATCATGGCATGTCTACTACCTAATTATAGGCTATCTTGCCTATATATTTAGATCTATACCTATGGGTATGTGTAATAGCCAATATTCATGGTGTGATAATATAATAATATATATTGTATGATTTAAATTAATCTTTGAATTCAACTCCATTGCTTTGATATTAAATATGAGATAAATATGTGTTAAAATCTCATCCAATACTAATAGTGGTATTAGAGTGGGAATAGTAATGTCTAGTTAATATTTGAAGGGGAAGATATATTGTAAGCTATGGTTTCCCCACTTATGAGATTCATTCTTAACTATGAGAATGAGAGTTTAGTATTTATAATATTTTAGAAATTTTTAGAGAAGTATATGAACTACTTATTGAAGTCAACATTCACCCATTTCTTAAAATGGGAACCTTTGTGTCAAACTGTGCAAATTTTTACATAAAAAATGAAAATTCACTTAATCAGAGTGTCACTAGCATGTTTTCACATTACTTGTATTTGAAGATCATCCAAACCTGGTGTGGTTAGCATCTTGGTGCATAATTTTGGCTTTCCCTTGTATATAATTTCTAACTATTGGATCTCTATGTTTTCCATCTATAAGTCCAATAAGGTCCACTTAGAATGAACAATGTTTAGGTTTCATTATTTTAATGTTAACTTGATTCTTTACTTAGCCTTTTGTGTGTTGGAAATAAAGTCGAATGGATAAACCCTTAGTCTAAGTTTAATCTAAGTACTTGATTTGAATATGGCAGGAACGTTTTACGTACAAACATTTTAAATAATACTATGGGCTTGGTTTATTTTATCCTGAGACTTAGTCATGTTTTCCAACATGACCAAACCTTAGTTTAATATTTATACTAAGGTTTAGTCTAAATTTTATACTTGGTCCCTTTTGTGCCCCATGACCCTTGGTCTATTCAATAATTGACATGGTATAGCTAAATGCAAGGTCATTTTTTTATGTTTCTATCTTTTAGGACTTATGTTTTTGGCAATTATTTTTGACTTGTCATTTTACAACATTTTCCTGTGGCAATTTTTCCAAAGTGCCCTTCAAAATTATGAAAGTACCCTTTGGATTTTTGTTGAGGGAACTTTATCTTTTAGAAATACCCTTCAAGATTTTTTAAAATTACCCTTCATACTTTTTTCATCGGACATTTTCTCTGAGGCAAAAGGCTAAAAATAAGTTGATGCAATTTTCCCAAAATAGAGGCCAAAAGGTACATACCCTTCAGGCTTTGTGAAACTTACCATTTGAAAGTTTTGTCAAGGACACTTTCTCTAAAGAATTATCTTTAGGCCTTTTTGTAATGGCCCTTTGTCCTTTGAGACTACCCATTAGTCTTTCTGAAAGTGCCCTTCAAAACTTTTGAAAGTGACATTCAGATCTTCTGAAATTACCTTTCAACTTTTTTGAAAATGACCTTCAGATATTTAAATGTACCCTTTAATATATTTGTTAAAGGCAATTTATCTTCCAGATTACCCTTCGGGGTTTTCTAAAATGAACCTTCAACCTTTTGAACATACCCTTCAAATTTTCTAAAAATACCCTTCAAAATTTTGAACCTACCCTTAAGGTTTTCTAAAATGATCCTTTGGATTTTTATCTTCAGACATTTTGACTGATGTAAAAAGCCCAAAATAATTCACTCAACATAGTTTCCTTAAGACATTGATTTCATCAGACTCTTTTGTGCCACATTCATTTTAATATGTTTTTGAACTTGACCTAAGACTTTGGATTGAAGCCTTATTTATTAATGTTAATGAGAACATTAATTTAGGACTTTAGCTTAATTTATTATTATTCTTATGCCCTAACCTCAATATTTCCTATTATCTATAGTAATCAATCTCACTTGGATTAATGGACATGTTTTTGGGATGATTATGGTTTCAACCCCTTCCAAAGTTTCTAAAACTTGTTGCTTGTATTACAAGATCAATGGAATATCATTTAGGAATAAACATGTTTAATTTTTTTATGCTTCAATGTTAAATTGATCTTTATTATCCTGTGGTTCAAGATTAATTGGATCCATTTTTAAGCCATGTCTAATGTTTTATACTAGGTCCACTTTTCAATTAAATTTAAACTTGCATAGGTACATTTATCCATGCTATAGACTTAGCTTTAAAACTCTATACTATGTGTCTTTTATTTATATGGGGTCCCTTTTATTATGCTCAAATATTAGCTTAAATGTTATTAGCCTAAGGTCTTAGTTTATGTTTCTTTAACATGAAATAAAACCATAGTATGAAAACATTTTACTAAGTTCTATATGTCCCCCAAACCTTACTTAAACATTGTGCATCTCTGTAGGATCTATGATTTATGTTTGCTCACATGAAAATGATTGAATAGTGTAACACGAGGGTGGAATTTTCAATAAATCTCAAGAAAATATGAGACCAAATAGTGGTACATGTAGGAAAAAGAACAAAATAAAAAATGATGAGTGGCAAGCTCACCAAACTGTCTTAAGAATGTGCTTAATAAGAATTAATAAGAACCATTCAAATGTGGAATTTAGAACAAGAAAATGAGAGATAAGCCACGATAACAAAAGACACAAGAAAATTTGGACAAACATCGTAGAATTCTTTGTTTGTATTAATTTCTCTAAGTTTACAAAATAATTTTGGCTCTAATAACTCTCCCCCTTTTACAATTGACAATGATCCTTTTATAAGATGCAAGGAAGCATGTCAATCAGTCCTAACCAATTAAAAAAGTACAAGTGCAGGGACAACTACCCTTTTAACAAGTGTTCTAGAAATACACCAAACTTTCCCAATGGATTGATCTATAGGTAGTATGTTTTACAAATAACACATGCATTTACAAACATAATATTCCACTTTAAAAATGGATAATATTTATCTATAGTAAGGTTATTCTTAAGTCTCTTAACATTTGGGGCCTATGTGTTGATGCAAGATCTTCATGGTTCTTGGATGCACTTGGCCTTCAGTAATATTATTTTATTTTATTTAGGATTAGGTCCATCACTATACTATATATATATATATATATATATATATATATATATATATATATATATATATATATATATATATATATATATATATACTTATGCCAATGCTAGGTTAACTAAAATTTCTTAAGTTCATTTCATTTTCTTGCTCTTATTGCATTTGGGCTAATATTATTTGCTTGTAGGGGCAAATTTTTTAAGTGAACTTGGTTCTTATTTGCATTATTTCCCACATTCTTCAGGTGTTTACCTAATGTGTAATAGGATTTTAGCCTTTGATATTTCATGTTAAACATTGATTAATTGCATGTTTGGATGATATTTGAACTTTGTCATGATGTTCGTAATGAAGATCCATAACATTTACTCTCTATCCTACCCTTCCTTTCTCCACTTTTTCAACAAGATCAATCTAACTTAGTTTTCATTGTAAATATCCATCTTAGATTAGTTATTATACTAGTTCTTGATCATGATTCACAATTCATAGCACAACATACTTCATATTTTGCATAGATCAGCTATTTGGCCATAGTGGCTCCAAACAACCAAACATTACAAATATTGTGAAATAGCCCACTTGATTTTCCTCTATTTCATCGATAGATAATAGGATTGTCAAAATCAACAAATCATGCACTAAATTATTAAAATTCTAAAAGGAGAAGTGTTCTTAAACACTTAAGAAACTTGTGATACATATTTAGGCATCAACAGGAGGAGCTTCACTAGCGCTAGAAGGAGGGCAATAGATCTTTGTGAATTTTTATAATCTTTACTAATTTTGGGTGTTTTGATAAAATATTGGTGTATTCTTTACATATTTGTGTTATCCTTTACTTAATTGTGTAAATATCATTGATACTTATGGTTTTAGACCAGTCTTTCAGATTCCTTTAGCCAAAGATTGGTATTCTTTGAAGATCCATAGATATTCATGCATAGGTAGTTCATGCTTTAGGTATTTCCCATATTTAAGGTTAGTAATAACAATTCTATATAAATATTTACTAGTTCTTTACAAATTTTAGTTTATTAAATATTAGATGTGTAAATATCCCTCTCATTCATCAGTCTAGACGTATCTTTGAGATTATTTAGTTAAAGATAGTCATTCTTTACATATATTTGTACAAAATTGGATTAACATGCAGACTTAATCATTATACTTTACAAAGATCAATTTGATGCATCATATTTTAAATAGGTTTTAAGGTCAAAAGCCAAAATTTCTAAAAGTGAGATCGAGGTAAGTATAAATTTTGAAGGTCTAAACCAACTTCTCCAAGTTAGGGTGCTCATGTGTTCAAGGTATGGCTTTGCTAGGTGGTTCTTCAATCAATATGCTAGGTATAGTACAAGATCTTCCTTAAAATCCTAAAATTTATTTTCCTTCTTTCAATCCTAATAATGTGGTCACAGTTAAATAACGTATTAAATCATTTAAATATGCTTTGAGATTGTTAAATACAGTTCATGAAGATGTAACATGTAGATTATTCCCATTATCTTTCAGAGATGCTACATATGATTAGTTTCTCAACCTACTTGAGAATGACATTACTAGTTATAATGACTTTAATAATATTTTCATTGATTACTTTAGAAAATTTATCAATCCATGCACCTTTTAACAATTGTTCATCATAATTAAGAGGGATTTCAATGAGACCATAAGAGTCTTTAATGCTAGGTTCCATAAGATGTTCAGTAGAAACATATACCCTTATATATCTTATGAGACTTTAGATTTAGAGATTTACAAGGATGTTTTAAACCTCATGACTTTTGTGTTCTTAAAAATATCTACAAATGTCATGAAAAACTAATTTAAAAATATAAAAAACAAAAGTTTATTCTAAAATTGAAAGGCTTTATAAAGCAAAGGTGATTCTGGTAATCTCCATTGGGGCTATGGACACCCAAATGGAAATAGAGCAAGGCCATGAGTGGAGTCAAAGGCATCTTTATTTGAGTTATGGATGCCTGGTTGCTAGTATAGTAATGCCTAAGCCTTACCTAAGCTAAACATGGTTCTTAATGGATATCCAAACCTACTATAAGTCATTATTAATGATTAAAAACATGAAATCTGGAAGTTGTTTCCTAAATCCCATGACAAATAGTAATTAGAATCAAAGAACACACAACATGACTAGGTTTTTATTTGTGATCTTAATTCTATAGGTGTAAGACTTGTTTTAGCCATGAATGGATATTGATAATGGTATTGATCAAGTGAAATAGGTAATCTATTTATTTGTTTGAACCAAAGTCTCTAGATTCTAACATATTGCTATGTTTTCCCTATAAGTCACCATTTGTTGAGGTCAATATACCCCTATTTTCTAAAAATGGGGACCCTTATGACAAACTATGTAAATTTTTTCCTAAAAATTGAAAATTCACTTTATTAGAGTGTCATTAGCATGTTATCACATTATTTATATTTGAAGATCATCCACACCCCGTATGGTTATCATATTTATGCATAATTCTAGTTTTCCCTTGTCTATAATTTCTAACTTTTGGATCTCTGTACTTTCTAGCTACAAGTCCAATAAGGTCTACTTGGAATGAACAATGCTTGGATTTCATGATTTTAATGTTAACTTAATTCATTACTAGCCTTTGGTCTATTATAAATCATGTTGAATTACTAAATCCTTAGTGTAAGTTTAATCTAAGTACTTGATTTAAATTTGGTGGGAACTTGTTATGTGGTAACATTTTAAATAACTCAATGAGCTTTGTTTATTTTTATCCTAAGACATAGTCATGTTTATAAACATGACCAAACCCTAGTTTAATATTTATACTAAGGTTTAGTCTAAAATTTATACTTGGTCCATATTATACCTTGAGACCCCTTGGTCTATTTGATTATTAGTGTGGTCTAGCTAAATGAAAGGTCCTTTTGTTATGTTTCTAACTTTCGGTACTTAATTTTTTGATGTTTATTTTTTAGACTTATCTTTTTGCAACATTTTCCCACAATAATTATGTTGAAGTGCCCTTCAAATTTTTGAAATTACCCTTTGGTCTTTTTGTTAAGGGCACTTTATCTTCCAAACATACCCTTCAGGATTTTCTAAAATGTCCCATATGAATTTTGTCATCAAGCATTTTATTTGACATAAAAGGATTGAAACAATTCCCCACAATAATCTTGTCAATGTAATTTTCCCAAAATAGAGGCCAAAAGGCACATACCCTTTAAATTTTTTGTCAAAGACACTTACCCTATAGAATTGCCTTTTATCCTTTTCAAAATGGCCTTTACCCTTCGATACTACCCTTTAATCTTTATGAAAGTGCCCTTCAAAACTTTTAAAAGTGCCCTTAAAATATTTTGAAAGTACCCTTTGGCTTTTTTGAAATTACCCTTTAGATATTTAAAATTACCCTTCAATATTTCTTTTAAAGGTAATTTGTCTTCCAAATTACCCTTCAGGATTTTCTAAAAGGATGCTTCAATATTTTGAACATACCCTTAAAGTTTTCTAAAAATACCCTTCAGGTTTTCTAAAAATACCCTTAAGACTTTTGAACATCACCTGGGTTTTTCTAAAATGACCCTTTGGGCTTTTATCATCAGATATTTTGTCCAATGCAAAAATCTTGAAATAATTCACCCAAGACAATTTCCCCAAGACATTGATTTTGTCAGATTCTTTTATGCCAAGGTAATTTTAATATGTTTTTAAACTTGGCCTAAGACTTTGGATTGAATCCTTATTAATGCAAATGAGAACATTAATTTGGAACTTTAAATTAAGTTCTTATTATTCCAGTGCCCTAACTCCAATATTTCCTATTGTCTACATGAACCAATCTCACTTGGATTAATTGACATATTTTTGAAATGATCATGGATTCATTCCCTTCTAAAGTTGCTAAAACTTGTTGCTTGTATTGCAGGATCAATGGAATATCATTTGGGAATAAACATGTTTAATGTTTTCATGCTTGAATGTTAAATTGATATTTATTAGCCATTGGTTCAAGATTAATTGGATCCATTTTCAAGACATGTCTAATATTTTAACCTAAGTCCCCTTTTGAATTAAATTTAAACTTGCACAACAATAATTATCTATGTTATAGACTTAGCTTTAAAACTTTATGTTATGTATCTTTTATTTCCATGGGGTCCCTTTTATTATGCTCAAATCTTAGCTTAAATGTGCTCATCCTAAGGTGTTAAGTCATGTTTATTTAACATGAAATAAAACCATAGTATGAAAAAAAATTACTAAGTTCTATATGTTCCTCAAACATTAATTAAACATTGTGCATCTCTATAGAATCTATGATCTGCATTTACTAGCATGAAAATGATCAAAAGGTGTGAGATGAGGGTGAACTTTTCAATAAAGCTCGATAAAATGTGAAACCACCATGTGTCACATGCATGAATAAAAATGAACCTATAAATGATATGTTTTAGGCCTAGCAAATAGTCTTGGGGACATTCTTAAAATTGATGATCACATGCCCATCAAATACATTCACATCGATGTCAAATGATGATCATGTGGACATTAAATTTAAGATAGAAAATAGTCCCGAGGACATGCTTAAAATTGACTTTCATGTAGCCTTAAATATGTTCACATGGACATTAAATAATGATCATACATAGGTTATATTTAAGATAGTAAATAGTCATGGGGACATGATTAAAATTGATGATTGTGTGCCTATCAAAGACATTCACATGGGCATAAAATGATGGTCACATAGACATCAATTTTAAGCCAACTAATTGGATAAAAATTGGATAGAGATATATGGACCATGGTGATTCATGCAAATGGATTGAATGGTGCAAGATAAAAGCTAGTTTTTCAAAGGTAGCAGTCATATTTTGTACACGGATGGGTAGAATACCATGGAGACACCATGTAGATTCCACATCAAAGACACATGGGTGCAATGTGCTAAATTGGGAACCTTGTGGCCATGATAATGGAAGGGTAGAGATCTAAGCTCATGATGTCTAAACCGGTTGCTACCATTATAACACTATTAAAACCTTTAGAAACACCTAGGTGGTTCAATCTAGAGCCTACCAGTGAGTAGTCTAATAAGCCACAATAGCTCAAAGGAGTGTTTCTTGAGGTAACATGGAGTTATATTTTGAACTTAGATGTTTAAATCAAGAACCCAAGGGAAATATAGGCCAGATGATAGTAGATTAATGGAACTGATCCTAAATAAAAGAGAAGAGGATTACTCAAGGCCAAGAGCATCAAAGAACCATGAATATCTTGTAATATCATAGGGGTCCCATAGGTTTAAAGACATAGGAATATCCTTCCTATACGTATATATTATCCATTTTAAAATTATAATATTCTATTTGTAAAGGTATGTGTTGTTTGTAAACCACACTACCTATAGATCAATCTATTGAGAATGTCTAGTGTATTTATAGAACACTTGTGAAAATAATAAATATCCCTACAGTTGTACCTTTTTAATTGATTGGGACTAACCCACATGCTTCTTTGCATCTTAGAAAAGTATTATTTTCAATTGTAAAAGGGTGGAAGTTATTAGAGCCAAAATTACTTTGTAAACTTTGAGCAAATAATATAAGCAAAGAATTTTGCAAAGTTTATCCAAATTTGCTTGTGTCATTTGTTATCCTAGCTTCTCTCTCACTTGCTTGTTCTGACTTGTAGATTTTAATGGTTCTTATTAATTCTTAGTATTTTCATTTAAATTTAGAGTGTTTACTTGTGATAATTCTATGTTAATTGAAATTTCTTAAATTCATTTCATTTTCTTACTCTTCTTGCATTTGGGCTAATGTTGTTTGCTTACAAGGATAAATATTTAAATTGAACTTGGTTCTTATTTTTATTATTTCTCACATTCCTCAGGGGTTTTCTTGATATATAATAATATTTGAGCCTTTTATATTTCATGTTATACATTGGTTAAGTGAATGCCTTGATGATATTTGAACTTTGTCATGATGTTTGGAATGAAGATCAACAACATTTCTTCCTTGCCCTACCCTTTCTTTTGTCCCTTTTTTAACTAGATCACTCTAGCTTAGTTTTTATTTTAAATATCCATATTATATTATTTATTAGACTATTTATTAATCATGATTCACCATTATTATCACAACATACTTCATATTTTTCATACATAAACTGTTTGGCCATGGTGGCTCACATCCACCAAACATTATAGATATTGTGAAATAGTCCACTTGCTTTGCCCTTATTTCATTAAAAAATAAAAGGTTTATCACAACCTATAACTCATGCACTAAATTCTTATAATTTTAAAATGAGAATTGTTTTTAAACATTTAGGGTACCTATTATACATATTTAGGCATCAACACTTATGTGCTATAGATTATCTCTTTAGATCTAAATGAGCAAGTGTTAGAGTTTAGAGTGGTGCAATTTTAAAATAAATAGCATCGATGTTGCATTACTGTGAAGTAATTGAGAAAACCAAAAGGTATGTGTTATGTTTGTTTCATTCTCATTTATCATGTGCACAGTCCTATCATAAGTCACTACCATATAACATGACCCTCCTCAAATCTTCCTCCCAAGGAATATTTATATATTACATTTATGTAAAAAATGTGTGTAGTGTTATTTTGAGTTATACTAGTGATGTTCCTACATTAATATCCTTATGTAGTTCATTATTTATCCACATATATATATATATATATATATATATATATATTATTTCATTGTTATTATAATGTTCATGTAGTCTCACGACTTAAACTTGTAGAATTATGTAAGGTTCATTCATATTACAATGTAGTTCAATCCTATGTATTTTTTATTTTCCATTCATGCCTACCAACACACCAATGTTATCTCAATGTTGATTGTCCTGACACTTAGTTACATCTCAAATCTAGATATTATAGCATGAATTTATCATAATGGTTCTATTACAATTTATCTCAAATATGTAGACATAACAAGTTCATCTGTATAGACCAAGAATTTGTCCCAAGTTTTCCACTTTTAAACCATCCACCTTGGACATCACATTCTCTCTCCAAATGATTTTCAAATAGGCAACTTCATTCCTTGTGCATGACTATCATATTTTTTGTCAAACTTTACAAAACAAATCAAAAGTATGTATAGTCCAGTATTTAGATAAGAGTTATAAATCATTATTTACTTTGATTATAGGGTATATTTATATAGTAAAATTTCTTATTTAATAATTTTTAATATTAATGTTGTGGTTAATACCACATTTTAAAGTATTTTTCAAGTTAAGTGTTATCAACATAAAATGATTCAAGTGTTAGTGTTAAGTGTCAGTTTTATGTCAAAAGTGTCATGTGTCATGATAGTTATTATTATTTATCATCATATAGTAAAAAATAGTCTTTATGCATCAAGTGAGTTAATTAATCAAAAGTGCCATCATTTATAAAATTTATTTATGTCATTTGGTCTTTAAATTAAAATTTACACCCATTATTGTAACAAACACATTTTAGGGAAATCTCAACATTAATATGAGTGTCCATCTTATGGGGGGGACCCTATTCCATTCAAAATGACATGAATATGAGCTTCAAGAATTCATCAGCTAAGTAAGCAGTGACATGAAAAAGGTCTAAGGAAATGAACTAAGGATGTGTTTTAGTGACCTATCATCAGTCATCAATGATGGGGCCACACTTTGGTATGATGAGTTATGTTTCATTTGTGATGTAAATTTTAGTTTTTCAACATTTCAACATGGCCTACAAAATAAGAATAGGTGTATTAAATTCTTGCTCACTTTTGAATATTCCCAACATAACCTATTTTTTATAAGTATTATATAATGTTGATCAAAATATATTTTAGCAATCATGATACCAAGGTTATTGGTAAACCTATGAAAAACCATTTGTGTAAGGTAATTTTTGAACCTAGAAAACCAATTGTGTAGGTTTGATGGTGAACCTAAAAAACCATTTTGTAACATAATTGGTACTCATGAAAAACCAATTGGGTAATGTTATTATTTGAAGCTAGGTAAAACCATTAAAGGACAAGTGTGGAGAATGAATAGAAGCATAGGTCTTTATCCATGCCTAGTTGGTGGTTATATCCATCCATAGAAGCCACTTATAAGAATAGAGTGTGTTATATTTTTGTGCAATCATAATTTTGGATAGTTGAATAGTTGATCATGAACACACAGAGGTATTATGCTACAATTAGAGAATGAGATATGTTTTTCCATTCAAAAAATAAGGGGTAGCATGTTAAGGATTAGTATTTACATTAGGTAGATCAGTAGTTTGTTATTTACCATAGATTAAATAATAGTTATTATATGGTTAAATATAATAATATAGTTAGTAACATTATTCTATAAAACAATAATGTATATTTGTTTAGTATAATATATTACAAATAGAGTTTGTATTGTTGTTGTTGTTGTTGTTATTATTATTATTATTATTATTATTATTATTATTATTATTATTATTATTATTATTATTATTATTATTATGGGTCCAACAACCACATGATTCTAGGAGAGAATCATTGTATGTTGTCTCCCTAACTATTGGATATCTCTTGCCTACATATTTGGCACTATACCTACATGTATGTGTAAGAGAAAATACTCATGGTGTGATAATATAATAATATGTCGTGCAATTTGAATTAGTCTTTGTATTCAACTTCATTGCTTTGATATTGTCTATGAGATAAATCTATGATAACATATTTTCTAATGCATAACACTATGGACATGTGTTAAGGTGATGAATTCTACCCCAAAAAAACAAAATATTTCTAATTCTCAAGACCCCATGAATAGGCAAGAGAAGAGCATAACCTAATGTAATTTCAAGTAAAAAAACTATGTGTTTTAGGTCACCCACACACCCTCATAGAGGCAAGGGAGAGCATATGCATGATAAATTATTCACAAGTAAATAAACAATACAAACAAGAAATTAAATGAAAATACAAGTATGTTTTTATAAAATATCAAATACAAATGTTAGTTCTTTTTAATTGCACCAAAATAAGTATTCAAAAAGTTTTTGTCTGAATAGAAACCACATATTTTTCAAAAAAAAAATGCAATAAATACATTAATGTTTTTAATTATGGTTTTTGACAAGTTAAGGAGGCTGAAAACTAAAAATTTCAATTCTTAGTAAAAATTACACATGCGATCATGTCATTTAGCAACAAGATCCTACTTTTTTGCAGAGAATATAAACAATGACTAGAGATTCCATTAATTAGTAGGGTGATATCACTAATTATTAGGTTGATGTATTTGTTTAATAAGGTTATTCTACAATTTTTAGAAGATGATATATAATTAAAAACATAGACTGTTGCCTTGATAATTCCATTGTTATGTAGGTTGAGTCTATCATTTTGGAGGTCTAATCCATTGTTAGGGTTTTTTATCCCAATATTTTTAGTTTGTATGGAGTTGAAAACATTTCCTATAATACACATTGATTTCCCACCAATATCAAGGTCTAATCTATCATTTTTATATTAAAAAAAGACATATGAAAATAATAGAGAAGCGATGTCACTATTGCACATGTTTATTTTATTTATTAAGGGAAGTGAATTTATTGATTCATATAGAATTCCCACCAATTCTTAATGTATTCCCAATAATATGTAAGGTACATAAAAATGGAAAACATGGAAGAAAATAAGGTAAATTAGACTCAAAATTGATATAACTTTATAATTATAAGAATTTGTGATGTTTCAAAGAGGATTATGGGGTGCATTATCCGATTACGTGTGTCATATGTAAACACATTATTATGAGGGAGTTAGTTTTATCTTTTGTAACAGATCAGAATTGAATTCATAAAAACATAAAAACCAAGAATGTGTCATCATTTTGGTCAAAGACAAGGAAGAGAAAAATATACACATAGATGACAAATAATATAATTATCTTCCCTTTTGTATTTTTCTATCTTGCTATAATAGATGTTTGTTTGGCCCAGATATAGATATTAAATTATTTGTCAATGTTGTCATGTCATTCTAATGGTATCTCCCCTTGAACTATATATGTTTTACTTGAGCAGTGAATAAATATGTGAAGTTATTGTAGGATTTTGGAAGAAAAAGTTTTCATAAAAAAGTTTGATAAGTGTAAAAGGTTACCCATCTATTTATAGATTTATAAAAAAAGGTTCAACCTTTGAATGATGACCTAAATTTTTAGTTAGTTTTTAGTTCAATTTAGATGGAAAATACAATTAGCATTTTCAATAGAGTATGAATTGATAGAGCATGGGTTGCATTTCTCATATTTGTTTACATTTATGTTTATATTTTCTATGTTTTGATAACTTGGGCTATGATGTCATGATGATGATGTTTTTTGAATTTTTATATTTTAATAATTATAAATTTTACCAATTACAATGGATTTTTTCTTTAGCCATTTGATATGGTTTGATTAGTAAATTAATCATGATTATATTTTCTTTGATTTATGTAATATTTAAATTTGAGTAACTATTCCACCTAATTTAGTCGATAACATCACTTTGAAATCTTAAATTTGACTCAGTATGAATTATACAAAGGTAATGATTTGATATGGTGTATTTACTAGTCAAAGATGCCCCAATGTGATTTAGAATATGTAGATTAAGCGCGTATTTGAATTTGAGTGATTTAGTGATTTTTGACCTAAGTTATGTGTTGTTACAGAAAGTCATTTTGGTTTGTAATTTCTCAATGGAAGTGATGAAAGTAAAGTGTATAAAAAATTAGTATGTACATGTATTTTATTTAGTGTGTTATTTTTAACTATCTATTGTAGTCCTCATCTAGTCTTAATTCAACCATGTAATTTATCTAATCCATTTCATACGCCCTATCATGTCATCCTATTGCTCGATCATCCAAATTCATGTCACATCCACCTAAAATTCTTCATGATACCAATTGATTATCCTATTTCCTATTTTTTTATTAATTATCCCACCTATTTAAGTCATATATTATAAACACTTTCCCATAAGTAAACCATGTAAGTCACTTGAGCATAAGTGTCTACCTTAAGTTTGTGGAAGAATATGGATATAAATTGAACTTGTCTCCTTTAGATTGATATAGAATTAAAACATTAATTTGGAAGGTATAGTAATAATTCATGTCACATGTAAGAATGCCAAAAAAATGATGCCAATCATTACATGGGAAATTTTGATATTGATATATTAATTCTACTACTGGGTTTATCATCATTAGCATTTGAGACAAAATCATCACTAAATATAATCAAGAATTAAAATATTTAATAATCAAATTTGTAAGGGTTTTTCATAAATATATAATAAAAAAAATTCTATTTATGGATGGTTTTATGAGCTACATCATGTCATGATCAAAATATGTAGAGTTTGTTATTATGTTTGAATTATAGACAATGTCATTGCCAACTAAATATGCTTCAAAATGTTATTTAATTGTTTACTTTATTTGTATGTGATTGCCATGATTCCATGTCATTATGATTGAACAATAAGAAGTTGATGCAAATATAAAATATACATTTATTGATAAATTTGATACTCAATATATCTTAGTGAAAATTCTTCTCATACTACTATTTTAGGTTCATTTTTCAAAGAATATGTTTTTAGTTATGTGAAGATAAAAGATTTATGTACATGAAAGTACTCATATTTGATAATGTGGTTGAATGATATATCTCATTAAGAGTTTATTATAGATTAGAAAGTAAAAATATGTTAATGGATTAAATATAATCCATGGAATCTACAAAGACTATATTACATATCAAAGTACCTACAAGCAAAAAAATGAATGATCAATTAAATAAATTAACCATGTTTTCGAACACTTTTTGAATAACTAAATAAATCATAAAATAAATTATAATTCACTTCATTTCTCACCAGTACAAACTGGAATTCATCATATTATTGGTATGGAGAGAGATAGATTGCTTACAAATTCATGGCTACAAACAATAGAGTATAATTATGAGTAAAAGTAGATTAAAACATAGAAATAAATTTTTAAAAATACAAAATGATTCCTTTCCAAATATATTTTTAAATATTCCACTTCATGGTTTGAAAATTATTTGTTCATTTTCCTTTTCTCATTTTTATCATGATTAGATTAATATATTTTGCACAAGGATATGTAATTTTCCTCATCTTGATTATTATACATTACTAAAATAAACTACTATGCTTTTATTAACACTCATTAAGTCCATGCTATGTTGATATATGTGTATATTATAGGAATAATGTATTTGCATATTATTTTGGTCAAAACTAGTTATCTTGATATAAAATAATATGATTTAATGTCTTGAGTGTTTATGGTATTACTAATTAAAAATTAACGATGTATAATATAATTCTTTAAATATTTTTTTGGCTAACAATATGAAATTTACTTTTTTTCACAATGTGTAGTAACTATTTTGAAACCCATAGCAACTATTTTTCAACCTGAAGCAGTTATTGTGTAATAGGTACTAACTTCCATGAAACCCACAATAGTTATTATAGGTGATGTTTTATTAGTTGTGACCATAGATAATTATCTAACCACTTCTAACCAACTCAACCAAAGGTGGACATTAATTTGATAGGTTGGAGGGAATTACAACTACTTACAACTTCATTTTAATTTGAATATTACATTTCTATTTGCTCTATATTATTGAAACATATTATATTATTTAAGATACTTTGGCATTTTTATTTATGATTTTTATTTTTTTGGAATAACGATATATTTATGGTTGTAACCCATATACATATATATTCAAATAAAATGGTGCCTTTTATATTTGAGAGAGAAGTTAAAACATATAATTATTTAGGAGGGAAGAAAAGAAGTGATGTTCAATTTCACTAGATAACAATATTATTGATATAAGATTTGTAATTATATTTTAAGGTACACATATAAATTCAATTTCATACTAAATTTGAATAAATAAATATTTGTTTTTATTTAATCATGTCTTAAGCAACAAGGGGAATCAAGCTCCTATCCAACTGACACATGGCCAACTCATAAGTATTCAGTGATACGATCTTCCATCAATTAGTTATTTCTTTATGTTGTGTGCATATCCTTAAATTATATCTATATATTTAAATTCCTTGTATGTATTTAAAATATGTGTTGGAATATTCCAACATATATTAACATTTAAATTTTATGTGGAGGCCTATCTTCTGGAGGTAATAAATTTTGATCTGTAAATCCATTTGAGCTCTCATTTATGCCAAAGTGAAGGTCTCAAAACTTTTAATTTATTCATAACTCAACTAATTTTTCTAGGGACATTTTGATAAATTTGTAGGTCATACATGACATAAAAGGGTCAGAAAATGCATTTTAATATATTTTATAGGATATTTCCATTTTTATAAATAGTATATTTTGATTATTAAAAATGAACTTGTGTTTAGATTCATCTATTAGGTTAATTTGAGTTTTTATAGGATATGTGGATATTTTTAGGAACATCAAATATTTCATGTGAAATTTTTTTAAAATAAGGTTTAAAATTTGATAGAAGATGAAATTCACTAAAAATTAAAATTTCTAAAAAATATAATTTCTAAAAATTACATGGGTTAGTTAGCTTTAGGTATAATTTGATTTGTTTTTAGTTTTTTATTATACATTTCAACCACAATTTTGTGTTGATATTTATTTAGATAATTGTGTGTAATATTTTATTCATTCAATGAGAATCAACATAGAATGATAATTTCTTGTAATTTCTAAGTTTATACCTATTAACATTTTTCTTAGCTAGTCTGTATTTCATCAAATATGTTAGACAAAGTTTGAATATTAGATGTAATATATTTGTGAATTTGTATTAGGTTTTTAAAATTATATTTTTTGAGATCTATTTTTTATTGAATAATAGGTGTAAATACGCTGAGAGTATGTGGAGGAACTACTCAAATGAACAAGACTATGAAAGAGCAATAAGGGCAAGAGGAATAATTAGTTAAAACTATCAAAAATAAAAGGCAATGGAAAGAAAAAGATGAAATAAAAGAAGACACAAATCATGAATATTAAATTTAATAATAAGAGTAATGATAATAACCACCATCAATGGAAGAGAGGATGGTTAAGGATTTATAAGGATGGAATGAAGGAATGAAGGTTGATATTCTAGATTATAGAGGAAGTTTAAAATCATAGTAGTTTATAAATTAGATAAATAACATGGTGAAGTTTTTCAAATGGAAAAATATAAGATAAGATAAAGAATTAAATTTTGCATGTACTAAATTTAAGGATCATGCATGATTTGGTGGGATCACCTACAAAAACAAAGATAAAGGAAGGGTAAAGATAAGATCAAGATGTGAAAAAAGATTGAGAATAAGTTGAGGAAGAAATTTATTCCTGTGGATTATGAAAAAACCCTATACAAAAGATTCTATAATTTTAAGTCAAAAGTATAAAAATATACAAGAGTATAACAATAAATTTTACAAGATTTTCACATAAGTAGATCATGAAAATACATAATAAAAGATGGTTTTAAGGTATGTAAATGACAAGAAAGTAAAGTTTACATGCATGAATTTGAAGGGTCATGTAAGGATTTGGTGGGATCAACCATCGAAAGAGAGATAAGGAAAGGGTAAATATAAGATAAATGCATGGAAAATGATAGAGAATAAATTGAGGGAGAAATTTCTTCCTATTAATTATGCATAAACCCTATACATAAGATTACTGAATTTAGAGTAAAAGGATCATAATATAAAAGAGTATACATATGAGTTTTACAAGCTTTCCATATGAATATAGCATGACTAAATAGGATAAAAATGGACACAAGGTATGCAAATGTTTTGAAGTTTTCTATTCAAGTTAAATTGAGCATGCATAGAATACGTTACATGGAGGGGTATCATCAATTAGCTTTTAAGGTATAATAAAAGCAAAATGCAAAGATATTTATAAGATCAAATATGCCAAGAAGAGGATAATAATCTATAGTAAGGATATGAGGTGAGTTTAATTCCACTAAAAGAGTATCTCCCCATGGTGTAGAAGAGTAATAGGATAATAGACAAGGGTTTCAATACCAACAAAGAGAAAGATGATTTTAGAGAGGATGAGGCAATGGTGTTGTTAGAGGGTGGTTTCCAAATAATTGCAAGTATTTTATTTGTTATAGATGTGGATAAGAAGGGCACAAAAGTTTTGGGTGTCCACACTATCATAAATGAGAAAGGAGGAAAGAGGACTACTCTATATTGAATTTAGTTGAGGATAAGATAAAAGATAAAAATACAAAATTTATAGTAGAAAATATTGAAAAAAATCATGATGAGGAGAACAATAAATACTCCAAAGAAAGAGTGCATAGCTACAAACAAATATTTTTTGAACAAGGTGCACTTCAGGGGGTAAGATATGTAAATTAATTATATATGGTAGTAGTTGTGAATACACACACACACACACACACACACACACACACACACACACACACACACACACACACACACACACACACACACACACACACACACACACACACACACACACACACACATATAGACAAAATATGTTTGTAATTAAACATTCTTATCCTTATTGAATTTCATAGTTTAAGAAAGGGAATGAAATTACAGTAGATAAAAGGTATTTAATAAAGTTTTATATAGGAAAAACTTCAAGCGATGAAATATGATGTGATGTTATTCCAATGAATAAATTCCTTGATTTTTTTGAAAGTCAATGGAAATATGACATGAAGGTAATTCACGATGGATCAAATATATATGTTTTGTAAAGATGGTACAAATATAGTATTATTAACTCTCAAATAACAAGGGGATGTAGAAAGAATGTTGTCAACAAAATAATTTATCAAATATATGAATATGATAGGTTTATATTATAAATTAATAGAAAATTAAAAATATATATATAAAAGTGATGAAAATACTAGTATAAGTAGTATAAAATGTTGAAATAATATGCATATGTTATACCTGATGAGTTATCAGATGGTTTATCACCAAAAGGAGATATTGAACATCAAATTTATTTGATTCTAGGATAAAATCTACCCTATCAATCATATTATAAGGTGAGTCTAATAAAGCATGAAAAAATGAATAAATAGTTTACTAAATTGGTGAGAAAGGGTTAAGTAAGGGACAGAAAGATTTTATTTGCAACAATGAAATTACTAACTCCAAATAAATATGGGGGATAAAATATGTGTGTGGATATTAGATAAATCAATAAAATTGCCATCAAATACAAATTTCATATACCTCATTTAGTTGATATGATAGATGTGCATGTAGGATCAAAATTCTTTACTAATTTATCTAAGGAATGGTTACCATCAAATTCATATTCGTAAATGAGATGAATGGAAAACAACATTCATGTAAGGATATACTATATGAGTGGATGGTGATGCCATTTAGATTATCTAATGCACCCAACATGTTTATGATGGCAATTGATGAGGGTTGTCAATCCACTTCATTTTATAATGTCAATTTAGGGCTAGTGTTTAAAGGCTATATGTAATAGGAGAAATATATCTTTGGAAAATGGTTCTTTCTATCACACTTCACACTTATATGAATTAAAAATCACACTTGCATAAATTAAATTACACATGCATGAAATAAAAATTTTGAATTGAAAAGAAATGATAAACAAATAAAACACCTACATGTTCACAATAAACTATAAAAATAAATATTTATAGACACAAAAAAATAATAATTTATAATAAAATGATAATTAAAGAATAAATAAATAAATAAAAATTCATTGATCCATCTTCTTTAGAATGAGTGGCCACCTCATTCCTTATAAGAGGATTAATTTAGAACACAAGGTTTAGAATAGATTACTAAAAATTATGGAAAGAAAAGTATATTTATTGATTTCATTTAGGTGTGGGAAGTTACATTTATAATCTCATATTTCCAACCAACACCTTATTTAGGAGTAACAACCTAGACATTCTAGTCTATCTCAATCTCCATAGAATATGGAGAGAGATATTTATTATAAAAATGTAAACTATTACAACATATTATCAATCTCCATAAAATATGGAGAGAGATATTTATTAGCATTCAATTACATAAATTTATATTGGGATACAATATATAAATTGAATGTCTATATATAGAAATCTATTCGTAGAAAGACTCTAAATGGAATTTTTTTTGTGATATGTGGAATAGACCAATCAATCACTAGAATACATTTATAAATACTTTATAAACAAGTCCATATCAGTTCTATTGAATTCTTTAATAGTCTTGATGTAGTCCATAATAAATCTGATGAAGTTCATAATAAATTAGATGAAGTTTGTAGCAAGCCTAATGTAGTCCACAACTAGTTTGATGTAGTCTATCGCTAATGTGATGTAATTTGTAGCTAGTATGATGTAATTCATATCTATTCTAATGTAATTTGTATTTAGTGTGATGTAATATGTAGCTAATAGGTATAGCTATAGACTAAGTCCAAAATTACTATAGAAGACTCTGACACTACTCCAACATTTTTTTTGAATGGTTAATCTTTATATTTTGAATCATTATATCTTAGTATGAAATTTGTATACACATATTGACATATTTTTCTTAAGAATCATTAGAAATAATGAAAAAATAGATAATAATTAATTCTAAAGAAATAACCATGATATATACTTGCTATTTTATTCTAAATAAACTATAGGTTTCAAAACTACATTTAGATCCACTTCCTATTCAAGAAAAAAGATGTTATTTCATGGATACAATGAACCATTTTTTGGTCTCATCACTAATGAGCATAGTGTTACATGAATACATTAGTATGTTTTTATGGTATATTTTGATGATATTTTGATATTCAATAAGAGTAAATAAGAACACTAAACACATTTAATAATGGTATTATAATTGATGAGAAATGAGTGGGTCTATATAAATCTTAATAAGTGTAGGTTTATGTATAATAGTTTTGTTTTTTTAGAGTTTGTAATTTAAGAAAATGTTTTAAGAAAGGATGAAGAAAATGTAAAAATAATTATTTAGTGACATAATCTAAAGAACATCACATAGGTGAGAAGTTTCCATGGTTTATCAACTTTTTATAGGAATTTCATTAATAATTTTAGTAGTATTAAATTGCGTCAATAACATATTGCATGAGATGAAAAGAGTTAATGTGGACAAAAACATCAACATAAATCTTTAAATTATTGAATAAAATTATATAAAAACCTATTTTATCTCTACCAAGTTTTGAAAAAGTGTTTGAGTTTGATTGTGATGTTTCACATGTGGTAATTGATGTTGTGTTGAGTCAAGAAGGAATTTCAATAGAATATTTAATGATGAAATAAATAAGTAATCTACATATGATATTGAATTTTATGCCATTGTACAAGAATTAAGACATTCAAGGAATTGCCTAGTGCCTAAGGAGTTTATCTTATTGACATATCATGAGGATTTGAAGTATGTGAACACTTAAAATAATTCAAATAATATACATGTAAATATGGTATATTTATTGTAGGGATATAATTTTATTTTGAGGCATAAATCATGAAAGGAATATCAAGTAGCTAATGTTTTGAGTAGGAGAGTGACATTATTAACTACTATGATGAGTGAAGTACTTGTATTTGAAGTTTCTAAGAAAGTAAATGATATTGATATATATTTTGGAAACATATTTATGTAATGAATGAATACATTAACAACTAATACAAGCTATATTTATGATGATTAAATTATATAAGATGGTTATCATATTCAATGGAAAATAACTATGTATCCTAGTTGGGTCTCTAAGGGACTATTAAAATAAAACTATATAGTGGTGGTTTGGATGGACATTTTGGTAAGACTAAGACAATATATTTGGTTTAGGAGAATCATTTTTGGGTGAATATGAAGAGATATGTGGAAAAATATGTTTCAAGATGTAGGATATGTTAAATGGCTAAAGGCCATTCATAAAATATAAGGTTATATATGTAATTGCCAATTCCTATAGGACCATGGATATTTTTTTTTGATGTGAGTTTATACACATCATAAAGAAATTTATGAGGTTTCCTATAGCATTTTAATATCAGTGAAATATTTTATTCCAAAACATGATTTGTAAGGTATTTAATTTTATAACAACCTATTGGTGGAGTAACGGTGAGCAATACATATTGTTTACCATAGAAATGTTGGCTATGGATTAACCTAAATCTATTTTGAATTGGTAAAAGGATGATTATTTTTACTAAGGTAAGAAGGATTCTCAAAGAATCTAAAACAGAGGTCTATGGACCACACAAGATCAAAAAATATTCAAGACTAGAAGTTGACCAAAGTTTGGATAAGGAATCAAAATACCAATGTTTGTTGCAAGTTTTTGTAGTATACCAACACTCAAACATAGTTATTATTGAAAGAGAAATATAATGCAATGATCTTAAACATTTAAAATTAAAGGTTACCATATTTGTCATATTATTATTACATATCTACAAGGGCGATTGTAATTAACATGATAAAATTATTAAAATCAATGATAACTTAAATTAAATAATTGTATTAAAAAAATAAACTTATTCATAATAAAATAACTAAAACACATTAATGATAGCACATTTTACATAATCCATAGACTTGGAGAAGAATCAATATTTTCACATCGAGATCAAGTCAAGTAAAACTTATCATAATTTATTATTACTCTCAATAGAAAAAATTCTTCTCCCTTTGGGACTTGAATGTTTTAAGTATATATAGGCTTAGGATGGAGAAATCCTCATCTTTCAAGCATCATCTAAATTTACAAGTTCTAAATAGAATAGTATGTTTAGAATCATGTAATACATGAATTCACAATGATAAAATGTAGAATAAACCCTTCATCTATTATACAATATACATGAAAGGTACATAGGTTAGGAATTAAAGTTCTAACTAAATAAGAATATGTAGATCCATATTTATTTTTATCAAGGAGATGATATGGCACTAATAGATAACTAGGTCAATGGAGTAACTATATTTAAAACTAAAGTAACCACTAGGGGTCTCTGAGGGATCAAAATTAGGATTGTCAAAGTTTTTAAGACCATAAATCCTAAAAGCTGGCCACACTATGTCGATGTGTGAATATTGAAAGTTGATTGAGTGGATGGAACTAAGGTTGAATCCTTATCCTTTGACTTTAGCTCTTCAAATAGTGAATTTTATTTTTAAAACTCTTTATTTCTAATGTAAAAACTAAACAAGGAAGGATTTAAGATTTTCACATCTTCAACCATCAACCTTTATTTCTCAACTTTGAAGCTCTTGAATTCAACTCTTGCTACCCTATCTTTGGAAAAATTGACAAATTAAAAAACTTCTTCATTGGTTTTATATATGGTTCTTTCAACTTCCTCTTTGAATTTATTGGTATTTGTCTAGAGGATTTTCTCAAAATTAGGCTTGTTGATGAGTTCACATGTAGGAATGATCACATTAGTGACCCTCATATCTCCCAAATTGTATAAGGCCTTAATTTCATGCTGAGCAAAATGTTAGATCAATATATTAATTTCATTATGGAAATTGATTAAGCCATCCCTTGTAGAATTACATAATTTAGGCACTAGATTGTATCCATGTTTATCATATGGTTCAATTGATTCAATGCACTAGTTATGGAACATTGAACTAGGAAATTCAATCTCTTTTCAAATTCCCTCATCTGATGCCAAAAAATGGTGACATTCACTCTATTGGAATAGATTCTTACTATAGAATTCTTTATGTTATTCAAAATATTATGTAGGTTTTTAGTTATACTATACAAATCATCAATAATTTCTTGAGGATCCTATATGGTTTGTCTCATATGTAATCTTTTAAAGGAATCTTCTTTTCTATGGTACATCTCTTTCATGGCTTCACCTATAGTATCCACAAAATAAAATAAGTCCTCTGTATACTTTATGGGATCATTTGGGTTCCTCTTAGGTTTTTTTTATAAAGGGAACATATTTTTACTTTGTTTGAATATTGTCTCTTCTCTTATGCAAAGATTCACTACCTTCATCTCCCTAACCTATGGATAATTCCAATCTTATTTTCAAACTATGTAGATACTATGGGTAGCTTAGTAACAACAAAATTATGTCTCTCATCCCTTACACCTTGAATTTATTTTACCCATTGGAAAATAATGAGTTCACCTATTTATTCATTTAGACCTTAGTTTTTCCATATAGAAGATGGAGGATTCATTGGAGGGGGTGTTATTATTTGGGGAACCAATGATACACATATTTTAATGGGGAAATGGATAAGTGAATGAAAAAGTCTCTCCCATGGTTATGGTTCCCTTATTTAGGTGACTTCAACTAGAAAATTCATTAATCTTGGGGTCCTTTTGATATTCAAGGTAGTTGATGGCATGAATGATGACTGGGGAATTGGGATCCATAATTGGGTTGATTGTATCTTTGAAACGGTGGACTTTTAGGGTTATAGGTAAAAACTTTAAATTTGATTTTAGAACAAACTACTTTATTTGGGCTCTTTATTTGCATAGGAGAATAAAGAATAAATGGATTTAGAAAATAACTAGATATAAAACCTTCACGAATAGCTAGAGTTAGACATGTAGCTAGAATTTCTATACTAACAACATATCAAATAATGGAAGAAACTACCTCATTTACATTTTAGCTATGTTCACCTATGAGGATATGTTGATATAATGTGTTAGCTGGGATTTTTTCCACCTATTGGCCTTTGATACTCATGGATTTTACCTTCTCTAATTCAGCCTCTTCATTGTTTGAAAGTGACTCTTCATTCATTCCTTGTTTTGATCACTTTATTGCTTCTATATCCTCTGCTTCTTCATCAATTGGATAATCAATAAAAGATAAAAATTGCTCAGGCTCTTCTTCCTTTATATTTTCTAATTATTTTCCTCTTCTTCCTCAATTTCCTCTTTTATAGTGGGAAGACCAAGTGGCCTTTATTCTAGTTACTTTCCCTTAAAGAAGTGGATAGGTCCCTAGGTTTACTCTAGTAAGTGAATATGGGGGGGAGTGGAAGGTGGATGAGATGGTCATATAATTGGAGGAACAATACTGGTGGAAACCATCATTAGAGGTAGTGGTGATGGAATAATCAGTGTGATAATAAGGGTGGGATAAATGGTGATTGAAATTGGTATGGTGAGGAGAGATTAAGGATAGGTCTCCTCACTGATGGTTATGGAGGGTGGTGAACTTATTAGAAGAGAATTAAGAGAATTGGGAGTAGTTGGAATAGATATAAAATAATCATGAAGAAATCAAGGAGACTAACTTGAGTAATTATTGTAAGAGGTTACGATGGTCTCATTACAAAAGTGATCTTCATCTACTCTCCAAAAAGAGATGTAGACTTTTAGTTCATTTTATCTATACCTTGATCCTAAGTGGTATCAACTATAAATAGAGATGGGAAATGAGGTCCTGGTAGGCCTCTTAGAATATCCCTTATGATATAAGGTTTGGATTCCCTTTGGTTGCTTGATTATGCTTCTTACCTATCTATTTTCTCATATTTAGGTTAAGGGGGTTGATAATGTGGCTATGGATCCTATGACTATGCTAGAGGCCAATAGTAGATCCATGTACTTTATGCCTTTTATTCTAACACCTTAGGATTATATTGAAGGTCCTAAGACCAAATCATAGACATAGGATTGTTCTTCATCTTAGTCTACACATCCATGTCATATTATTCCTTTAGAAATATGATATCCTGATCATATTCTTGATGTCCATATGATATGTTTACATTTTATTAGCTTTAATGTAGTATAGGTATCCCATTATCTTTTTCTCAGGATCCCACTCCCTGAATGGTGGCACCTTTAAATTGTGGTAGGTCCTGAGCTTGATAGTTTAGATGAAATATGATCTAATCACATATTATAAGATCTTAATATTTAAAAGAGTTTTGAATTAATAAGCCAATTATATTTTACCTAATTTTTCATCAATAGTGTTATAAATTTTAAATGTTATTTCTTACTCTACTATTTTTTCTAGAAAATGGTGTGACAATAATAGTGGTGATGTTCATGTGCCATTTATCATGTCGATAGTGGCATTAGGGTAATACAAATAATCCCCTATTTTTATAAGAGTTATCATTATGTTTTCAAACAACCTAGGCATTAAAGTGTCAAGAATTCTCTAAAACACTTGAGGCTATACCTCATCACATATTATGTAAACTTCATTCTTGTACTTGTATATGAAAATAAAGAATGAGATTCCTTAATCCTATTGTTCATGTATTCAGTTGATGGTTTCAATATTTTCCCATGGGTCTTATAAATAATTCCTAATATTACATCTAGTAAATAGGACATCATATGAAAACTGCCATTAGTTAGCCTCATATCAAGATGAAACATTTCTATTTTTAACCTAACACTTATGACCTCTCATAGTGACACTACTTTATAATATGTTAAGAGTATATATATCAATGGGAACCACTTGACCTATAGATATGTAATGATATAAAACCCATATAATCAATTTAGGAGAGCCATAGATATCCTAATTCTAGGTCTAAACTTGATAATATAATTGGATGAGAGCTCCCCTTTGGATTCATCCTCTATCCCTTGACCAAACATTGCTTCAAATTTATTTTTATAATATTTTTCTTTGGCCAAACATCAACTCAAACATGGTTATACATGGATTTGGGGACCAACAGTCTAAGATACCTTTCAAATGCCAAACTACATAGATAAGCAACTATATTTTTATTTTTCCTAATGTGTAGACAATGCTAAAAACATGTTCCATTCATAAATAAGTTTATTATAAGGTCTACATAAGGTATTACCTCTATTTTTATTGATACTTTGTGGAGGCATTTCACTTTAATAGGTAATAGTTCATCTATGTACTTCTTCTCATTTGAATATATTTGGTCTTGAGTAGAATAATGTACCATAGGTTCCACTTCTTCGAAAAACACTGAGTAGTGAAGGAATTATAAATATAGAGCACTTTTATCAAACATAATATATGTATATTATTTCCACCTAGTGAATGAGTACGTAGAAGAAATTGGATGATAAACTTAATTTGAAGAGGAGGCCATTATTTCAAATTGAATGTTATAATTCCTCTTTTATATTAGCTAGTTCATGCTTTGATTGTTCATTAGGAAAATGAGGTATTTTTGGACTCACAAGAGATCAAACTTATAATTTTTTAACAAGAAAATAATAGAGAAATGACTTTACTTTTCATATATTTTACATATATCTCACTAAAATCTAGGTCTTGAATGCATTCATGTGTCATCAATACAAATAAAGACATTTATATTTAGTTCACATTTTTATTTAAATGTGACATCCATATTTGGTGGGTTAGATTGATTTTAAAATGGAAATAATTCATTAACTTTATAAATCTAGTCATCATGTTTGAGACATATGTGACTTCTTTTGTTGGCTTTTTTACTTTGATGTCGACCTTCTTTATGTGTACCTTGATTGTGATTGCTTCAAGTTATGACACTTGTAAGATCTCTATTTAACTATGTCTTTATGATTTTATCTTTATTTCATATGATTTTGGACTTCGAGTTAACATGATCAAGGCATGTGGAATAATCTCAAGCCCACAAGAATTTGGAAGGTCAAGACCATGGCCAATTATAATATTTGAGCTGTGTATAGCTTAGTAGGATCCAGGTATAATAATGTTAACATGTGGCATTATATTAGATACTTGGAGGCTCAAATATTGGGGGCCACATGATTATTTAACTCTTTTATTTGCCTTTTTATACCTATATATTTGTAGTTAAATGAAAACATGCCAAGTGTCATATGTTTGGATCTCAAAATATCTAAATCATTAGACTATAGAACATTTAACCATGTTAATCCTTCTAAGGTTAATTTGATAAAACTATTCCATGTTTTAAATGATTAGAATCTCATAAGATTGAATCCATTGGATTCTCAAAGCTCTAATCCATTAACTGATTGAAAATATTTTATCAAGTCTCTATGTTCCTAATTTCATGTGAATGCACCACATGAAGTTTTTTCTTAGTTTAGGGATTCCAAGTACTTATAATTTATTTCAAAATTTAAATAATCCATGTAATGTCATAATTCCACCTATCAATGTTTAAAATCCTATGATGATTTGAAAACATGGATTTATTTTCAATAAAACTAAGGCTTTGGGTAATGCGGTAGCACCATCTATCACAATCCCATGTAAAAATGTAAGGCATGATCATGTGTGAATAAAAAGTTTTTAGACAATTGTCCTATAATCATAGAGACACATAGGAACACTAGGGAAAAATATATTAATTTTTCTAGTTGATAAATCAAGATGTAAATTTTGAAAAGAACTTTAGAAAACCCAATGTTTAAAATAACTTAAAGTGATATTTCAAGATTTGACTTTCATGATTCAAGTTTTTGTAAATTTACACTCATGTAAATGAACTTATAATTTGAATTAAAAATAAAATATTATGGACATTTGAGGTTTATGGGGCCCCTAAATAGAGTTTTCCAATAGTGATGGATCCTCGTTTGATATTTTAAAATGAATTTTGTGTGTGTGTGTGTGTGTGTGTGTGTGTGTGTGTGTGTGTGTGTGTGTGTGTGTGTGTGTGTGTGTGTTATGGAATAATAAATGGTGAATTATAGGGTAAAATACTTGAGTATTTTATTAATCCATATTTTTATCAATGTATCATATCAAAGCTTTATCCCTTCTCAAACAAGAATAATTAGACTAGTCCTTGTAATAGACTATTACTTCCTCATGTAATATACTAAACCCTTAATTACTTAGGCCTAAGTGTGTGATTCTTATGATATTAATTCCTTAATTTCATTATATTCTGGAAAAAATCTTGGGTAAACAATGTAGGTTTTATTTTTACCTCCCAAATAATAATAAGAAAAGCCTAGGCATTGCTTTACTTCCAGCCAGACATCCATAGCCTCGATAGAGATACCTCTAATTCCAATCAAAGACTTACTAGACTATTATCCAAATGTCCACAAAATTGATATATATTGTTTAAATTACTTATTCTCTATTAATTTATATGATTTGTTTGAAACACAAATATAGAAAGGCTAGGAACCACCATTAACTAGATGTATCTATAGGAAAAAAGTTATTTAGGTTAATACATCCTTGCCAATATGTCTCCAATTCTATGTTTATTATTTATCATCCATGTTTTATCACGTATTAGTGTAGTGATCCTTTGGATATGATTTTTTTTTTTTAAATTCATGATTATATTGGAGTAAATCTCAAAAGTCCAAAAAACTTATTTAATCCAACTATAACTTAATTCAGTCACTATACATGCCTTAATCTAAGATAATCTTGTATTGTCAAAATAAATTATAATGAGAACCAATTATGTTTCATTATATATCATCCCCTTTATTTTGGCATATATTTGTATTTTATTTTAGGAATTTGATTAATTTACTCTATAATTTTAAATAACTAACTTAGAAATCATAACAACTAATCTACTGAAAACAAAATGTAGAAAGCAGGAAATCCAATCTTGAAAATAAAAAAATTAAAATACAAATTAGAAAATATAAAATAATTATAGTCTAAATATATAACTAAAATTTACTCTAATGCATATCTAGTTGGATCAATCATGAAATAGTGCTTCAAAAACTATCCATTGACTATAAATGTGGGGTCATGACCTTGAAGGTGTTACAGTTGGAACACATTATTACCTAGGATTTTTGATATTTGATAATGTCCAATGCATAAAGGAGTGAACTTATCATGTTGTATCTTATTGTAATGTGTTTTATCTCATAAAAACACTAGGTCTAATATTTTGAATGCCTTGATCTTGGACCCTTTATTGAACCATAATTTAACAATAACATGATGTTTGTTGAAGTTATGCAATTCTTTAGTTCTTACATCTTCTAACTTGACTATCTAAAGTGGTCTAGATTTAACTCCTTCCTTTTCACCCCTATAGTCTTGTATGAATTAGTACATTTTTATCTTTAGAGTAATGGGGAGGATTGGTTGTTGTTGTTACACTAGAAGAAAAGATGAAGCCTTGAGAGTTTTATTGCACCTAGTTTTGTCTACCCATAGTGCATATTTCAATAAGAGATTACATTACCTTGGTTTGTTCTGTGATAAATTCTTAATGGCATTGATAATTTTTTTATTAGTAGACTTATCTACTCCATTTCCTTGGGGATAATTATTTGAAGAGAATTTAATTGTAATTTGATTTTCATAGGCCCACTCTATACATTTAAAAGATTTAAAAATTGGACCATTATTAGAAAGTAAGGAAATGGGTTTGCCAAACATGGTAAATATATTTCTTTTCATAAATATGATGACATCAATTTCCATATAATTCATTGTTGCTACAACTTTTGTCCATCTAGTGTAGCGATCTGTAAATGTGAGGATAAAAATATGTCTTACTAAGGAATTTAGGTTTATCACCACAACAAAATTGAGGCCCCATTGAGCAAAGAGGCATCCTTAAATGATAGGTTACAAATGCATGGAATCATTCACTTCTCTCATTATAAACACATAAAAATCATGGCACATCATAACATAATTATTTTCATCCTTGAATATTGTAGTCCATTAGTATGCCATCCTTAGAATCTTATGGGTTGTACTATTGTCACAGGGATCTCCATGACTAATATTCTAATATAAGTTATCCAAGATATCCTTAGCCTCTTCTTTTGAAACACATGTTAGATATATTTATTCATAGTTATTTCTATATATAACTCCATTTTTATCATGTAATGAGATAATTTGAGCATTTATGCTCATCTTTGATCTCTTTAATTCTGGGAGACATGTTCTTGTGAGTAGGTAATGGATGATTTGTGCATGCCATTCAACCCCATATATTAGATTATAAATTTTTATGCATGGATCAGTCTTGGCCATTACTTGGATGATTCCTTGAAATATAATCATTTTATTTGGTCTGATATCCAATTCAAACTCTTTAAATTTGGACATCCACTTTCCTCTCTTTTACTTAACTCAATCTAGCTATGTGTGAGCTTGACAGCTAGATCATAGACAATGGTGAATGTCTTATTCATCAAGATATAATGCCTAAATTTATTTATAGATTTAATCAAGGCATAAAATTAATTATCAATCATGTAGTATTTCAACTCTACATCCTTTAAATTGGTCCTCATGAAGGCAATGGGATGTTCACTATCTTCCACCTTCTGTGGAAGGACTGCAACAATAGTTTGTTTTGAGGTGAATGAATAAAGATAAAAATATTTATTGAAATCAAGGATACTCAAAAATAGAGCTTAGTTAATTTATATATATGTACTAAAAAATCCTTCTTGGCCTCAGTTTTCCATTTGATTTTGGTGTCCTATATTAACATAACATATAATGACTTGACAATCTCCAGAAAACTAGAAATAAATTTCCTTACAGATTTAACTTTGCCAAAGAAAGACTTGATCTCATTATTATTCCATAGAGTCAAACTAAAGATGGAATAGACCATTATAGATCAATGTAGATCCCATAATATTTTATAATATTACCCAATATCTTCAATAACCTGAAAGATGCTTTTCTTTGGGTCTAGAGACACCCCATACATTCTGTATCTATCAAAAACAAATTGTAGATGGTCTATGTGATAAGATATTTATTTTGAAAACATAGTAAGGTCATCCATGTAGATGATGATATACTTCCCCATAAATCCTTTAAAGTAAAAATCCATTTCTCTTTTGAAAGTGGATCCTATGTTAATTAGGCCAAATGACATCCTTTCATATGCTAAAGTTTTCCACTAGGTAGTGAAGGTAGCTTTCATCATATTTTATACTTCCAAAAATACTAAATTATATATTAATAATTAATCTAATAAATAAATCATATGATACCCACCCACAATTTTAATTACTTCATCCAAAGAGGGCAAAGGGTATTTGTATTTCTCTGAGGCTCTGTTATAGTTCTTGAAATCAACATAGAGTCTAATTTATCTGTTCTTCTTTTTGACTAGTATGAGATTGGATACATAGGTTGAGTGACTAATTAGGAAAATAATTTTGGCATCTAGTAGATTTTTTACTTCAATTTATATGAGAGGTACCAGGATTAAATTCATCAGACTTTGTCTTTGTTTAAAAAACTTATGTTCTAGATTTTAGGGAATAGTATGAGTGATCACCCTATGGTCAAAGATATACAGGTCACATATGTATATGTAATGACATATTTATACTCTTCAAGTAATTCCTTTAACCTTTTATTTTAAATTTTTTTGTATGTCAGACCTATATTCACTAATTGTGGATGTTTTTTTAGTTCCTAGGTTCTCTCTAATCAAATCAAACTCATGGGATTTGAGTTGTTTCTAATTTTCAGCTTGAGGATCCAAATCAAAAATTCATTCTAATTTAAGCATGCCTAAATGGATGTAGTTATATTTTAGTTTTTTCACACCATCTTTTCCCATGTCCTCAATTTGAATTAGTTGGACATATGCTTCATCCATTAGCTAGGCTTCAAAATATCTTGATTTATTCAAAAATTATATGATCTATTGATCATCCTAAAGTCCTTGGAATTTATCCATGTTATCTAGAACAAAAGGGAATGAGACTAGTTCAATTTATAACTTAGGTATTTTTTACTCTTGAAGTGGTGTAAAATTAGTTATTTAGGCCAAAAAAAATATGTTGTCTAGTTATTATCTCTTAGGATGGATCTAATCTTGAATTCTTCAAAGAAGTCAATCAGGTCCCAAGCTTAGTGATTATACTTACTCTAATAAGTAAGTTTTCACATGTATTTGTTTTTGATATGGTTAAATAATAGTTTACAATTATCAAATATCTATATCTAGTTGACATTATGATTTAATGAAAACTATAGGCCTCTGATTAGATATTCATACTTATCTCTATTATTTGTTTAGTAGAACTACAAACTTATAAGCAACTGGGTATTGTTTATGTTTTAGATTTGTGAGGACCACACCAACCCAAAAACCTTATCTTGATCTATCTAAATTAAAGTGAAGGGTCCATAGATAAGAAGGACCTTCAAATTCTTGTTCATGTAATGCATTTTATTATATAGTAGTGAATGTATACATACCTACATGGGAAGACATGAAATCTAGTTTCTCATTGGTGGCATTATACTCCATAATTAGATGTTTTATCTTTGTATCATATTTCACCTAGATATAGTTAGGTATTCCTTATAAGTAAGCCACATGTGTGATAAATTGGTGTCCATGTATCCATTTAATGTTTTTGACCAATCTTGACTCAAAAAAAATTGTATGCTTATGTAATGTCCATGAACAAAATATTGATGGTTTGTTGGAATGTGGTTCAATTCTAGCTACATGCACACTTTTATTAGTTAAACAACACATGGGGTAGAGGATTATTTCAAATGAAGGATGACTCTATTTAAATCATTTAGCATCAGACCCATCTTCTAATAGATAATTGTCAGCATCACATTAGCTGAAGCTCTTAGGTCAACCAAATAAGTGTGTATATTTTTTATAAACATTTCGATGGTTAGAAAGAATTATGACACTTTTGGCTTGTCTTTATACACCATCACATTTACATGCACAACCTTTGATCTATCAAATGTCCTCCTAGTTAGAGCCTTAGGCAATAGTTTTCTTTCTTTAGCGATCTAAGCCATCTCATGCACCTTAATGTTAACCTTTATTTTATTCATATCTTCAACAGTATTGTACCCTCTTCTATTAGGTGGCTCCATAGTCTATAATTGTTCATCTCTCTTTGGAGGAGGTGGATTATTTTTATCCTTTAGATCTAGGGGGATGATATCAATCTTATTCAAAGGAATTTAAATAGTCATAGGTTGTTTACTTAGATTGTAAACTTTCCTTACCTAGTGGTACTTCTGGACAACATAGATCACATATGTGTTATCCTTTGGTGCATTCTCATGTTGTTCTAGAAATGGATAATCATATGTCTCAATTACATTGGTGGTGCTTGGATGAACTAAACCAATATAGGAAGATGGTTCTTCCTAATTTATATAACATTATTGTCTATCCATCTCCATCTGAAAGATTTTGAAAGATTTAGAGAATTCAATGTAGTCAAACCCACCATGCCACATATTGTTATGTTTATGACATGAATTAGGAAGGGATACTTTCATATGTTCATATTTAGTCCCCTATTGGATTGCACTTATTGTCATTTATTATTTATAGACCTACTGATAGACCTTTTATATCTACACAATCCAAAGTTATAATTAGTGTTATGGCCCCAAGTGTTGCACATACACTTATACATGCTAAGAAATTCATTACTCAATTTCCAGACCATTCTTTGGATTGATTCCAATTTTAATTTAGAATTAGAATTAGTAACCTATAGTATGGCAGTAACTAGTATTAATGACTAACTTGGGTTTTATTGGCTAGGTCCATAATTGTTTAGGAAACCTAGGTGTTGATTAGGTGGGACACAGGTCAAAGGCATTGAGGTGTACACTTGGGTCTAGTTTTGGTCTACAATTTTGTAGTTATACTTTGAATTGGAATAAAATCCTATAAAATAGGATCAAGATTGAGTGGGACCAAAGACACTGATTGAGGATAAAATTACTTATCTATGTTGATAGATTCAACATAAGCCAAAGTTAATATACCAACATTGGTAGCTCGAGAGAGAAAAAACACAATCACACAATCTATGTCATTCTTACACATCTCTAGGGCCAATGCTTCCTTAAGTTGGTAAGCATTTTCAATACTACCATACATATTTTGGAATCTATATTTAAAGGCCCTAATTGGCTCATAAGGCTCTCACTTTATACTAGAAAAATGTTGATAAACAATATATACACTATTGACCTAGCCAAACTATGTCGAAAAGGTATCTTAGCAATGGGTGTAAGATGTGATGGAACCCTCTAGGATATTAAAAAACTATTCATAGTCCACATCTTTCAAGGTGAAGGGAAATAATATGGAAGACACATCTTCATGGGTTACATTTAGGATCCCAAAAGTAGTTTTGGAGGCCTTGATATTTTCTTCTTCAATCCTTCTTACTATGGGAAAAAAGGAAAAAAAAATTATTAGGGTTTCTAGGTAAATCAAGGATAACTCCATTAATTTTTATATCATAACCTCAAATCCATGTAGGATTTTTAGGAGGACTTTATTGTAAAGCCATCAAGAGTAATGAAAGATGTAGTTATCTACCTAGAGGGAATGATTGGGCTCATGTTTCTCTCTTAATTCCCTTTTCATACCTATAATTTCTATGTATTTCTAAAGGTGGTAATATCAATTTATTATTTGAGGTTGACCTTGTTAATCTTTTAGGTTTCTCCAATACAACTCAAGTGATTATTTTCAATGAAAATAGAGATAGTGGTACAAGCCCTCCCATTACCATATTAATTTTCTATTGATGTGGCTTTATGCACACCAAAGAGACATTTACTAGGTTGCCTCTAATTTTTTAGGATTGGTGAAAGATTTCACTCCAAGGCATGAGTTGTAGGGTATTTAATTTTATAACAATCTATTGGTAGAATAGTGGTGAGAAATATAGATTGTTAACCATATATGGGTTGGCTGTGGATGAACCTAAATTTACATGGAATGGGTGGAAGGATAACGATTTTCACTAAGGTGGTAAGGATTCTAAGAAAATATCAAAAAAGAGGGAAAGTAAGGGTCAAAAAGAGTCATATGGAGAACACAAGATGAAAATATCTTCAAGACCATCACTTAAGTTTGGACAAGGAATTAGAAGAAAAATATCTATTTTAACATAATATATCATAGAAACACTTAAACACAGTTAGGATTCAAAGGGAACTAAAACAAAATAGACTTGAACATGCAAATTTAAAGGTTTTCATATTTATCATATTGTTATTACACATCTACAAGGAGGATTATAATTATCATTCAAAAGGTATTTAAATTAGTTATAGTTTAAAGTGAATAATTGTATTAGAAAAGAAAAAATTATGCACAATAAAAGAAAAAAGATACCAAAGTGATAACATGTCCCACATAGTCCATAAAATTGGATAAAAATCAATATTTTCACATCAAGATCAAGTCAATAAGATCTTATGATAATTTCCTATTAATCTCAAGAGGAAAAATTATCCTCCCTTTGGGAATATGAAGTTAAAAGCATATATAGGTCTGGTATGGGGAAGGCCTCATTTCTCAACTGACATCTAAATTTACAAGTTAAAATGTATAAAAATATGTTCCAAATCAAGAAAATCATGCATGTATAATGATAACATGTAGAACATACCCTTCATCTATTTTACAATAGACATGCAAGATACATAACTTAGTAACTAAAGTTCAAACTTGATAAAAACATGCATATACATAATTATTTTTATTAGGGTGATGATATAACACTACTAGCTCATAAGGTCCGTGGAGTAACTATAATTACAACTAAAGTAACCATGAAGGGTCCCTAAGGAATAAAAAATAGGCTTGTAGGAGTTTTTAAGACTGTAAATATTGAAAAATGGGCACCCTATGTTGACATAGGAACATCAAAAGCTGGATAAGTGGATGGAACTAAGGTTAAATCCTTCTCATTTTATTTTATCTATTCAACCAATGCATTTTATTTCTCAATTTCCTTATTTATAATGTTAAAATTGAGCAAGGAAGGATTTATGATTTTGATATATTCAACCATTAACCTTTCTTCCTTAGCTTCCAAGCTCTTAAATTTAACTCTTAGATATTTGGCTCTTTATGCCCTGTATTTGGAAAAAATTAACAATTAAATGACTTATTGATTGGTTATATATATGGTGCTTTCAAATTCCTCATTAATTTTTTCGTAACCTACATAGAAGAGGTTCTAAAAATTAGGCTTCTTGATGAGCTCACATATAGGAATTATCATATCAGTGATCCTCATATCTCTAAAAATTTCTAAGGCCTAACTTTCATGCTAAGTAAAATGTTGTAGCAATGTCTTTATTTTATTATTCCAATTGAGTGAATCATCCCTTATTGAAATTAAATAATTTAGGCACTAAGATGCATCTATGCTAGTCATCGAGTTCAATTGATTGAATGCACTAATTCTAGAACATGAAAATATTAAATTCTATTTATTTTTATTTTCCCTTATTTGATTCCAAAAATTGGTGAAAGTCACTCTATTATACTAGATTCCTATTATGTAATTCCAAATGCTATTCAAAATATTATAAAGCTTGGTATCTACGCTTTGCACATCATCTATAATTTCTTCAGGAGCCTATATGGTTTGTCTCTTTTATAACCTTTTCAAGGCATACTCTCCTTGGGTACATCCTTTTCATGGATTCACTCGTAGTATACAAAAAATCATATAAGTCTTCTGTATACTCCATTAGATCATTTTGGTTCCTCTTAGATTTATGTGATAAAAGGAACATTTTTTCCCTTTATTTGAACTATATCTCTTCTCTTGTGTTGATATTCACTAGCTTCCTCTTCCTAACCCTCTATATAGTTCTATTATTCTTATTAAATTAGTTGGAGGCCATGGGTAGTTTAGTAACAACCAAATTATATCTCTCATCCCTTGTATCCTAGATTTCCCTTTACCTTTTGGGGAATAATGAATTCCCATGTTTCTTCATTTGGACCTTAGTCTTCAGATGAAAAAATTGGAGAAGTCGTTAGAGGGGGTGTTATTATCTAGGGTTTCAATTATGCACTTATTTGAATTTGTAACTAGAGAGGTGAATGAACAACTCTCTCCCATGGTGATGGTTACATTATTGGGGCGAATTAAACCATAAACAAAGTTATTTTGGTAGTGATTTTAATAGTCATGGTAGTTGATGACAAATTTTATGAATGGGGCATTAAGAGATATAATTAGGCTAATTATATCCCCAAGACTAGTGGGCTTTTAGGGTTATATGTGGAAACCTTAACCTTGCTCTAAAAATAAACCCCTTTCTTTGGGATCTTTATTTTCTTAGGACAAAACATAACAGATGGATCAACAAAATAACTAGATACAAATATTCTAGGAATAGCTATAGGTGGATTTATAGCTGGATTTCTTATACGAGTAATATATGAAATAATGGAAGAAACTACCAAAATAATATTTTGGCTCTATTCACATGTGAGGGCTTATTGATCTAAGCTATTAGTCAGGTTTACTCCACCTATTATCCTCTAAGACTAAAGGGTTTTGCCTTCTCCAATTTATCCTCTTCATCTTTTAGAGGTGAATCTTCACTCATTCCTATTTATGATTCCTTTACTAATTCTACATCCTATACTTCTTAATTATTTGGATAATCAACTAGAGATGTACCTTAATTATGATCTTCTTCCTATGATTCCTCTATTTCTTATACTTCCTTTTCCTTTTCTTCCTCACCTTCCTCTTCTATAATGGGAAGACCAAGTGATGGTCTTTCTTCTAGTTTCTTTCCCTTAGAGGAAGTGGAGATATCCATAGGTTTTTTTGTGGTAAGTGAATATGGTGGGAGTGGAATGTGGATGAGATGGTGATATAGATGAAGGAACAAAAATAGTAGAAAGCATCATTAGAGTTGGTGGTGAGTTGACAATAAATGTGATAATATTGGTGGGATAAATGGTGATTAGAGTTGGTATGGTAGAGAGAGCTTGAGGATAGGTTTAGTCACTTATGGATGTGGAGGGTGATGAAATTATTAGAGGAGACTTTGGGCAATTAAGAGAATTTGGAATAAATAGAAAATGAGATTGGAGAAACTTAGAGATACTAACCTAAGTAACTATTTTAAGAGGTGGAAGTGGTGTCACTATAAAAGTGTTCTTCCTCTACTCTCGTGAAGGATATGTAGACTTTTTGTTATTATGGTTATGCCTAGATCCTAAAGGGTATCACCTTTAGATGTAAAGGAAAACTGAGGAACTGGGAGGTCTATTAGAATATCCTAATTAATTTTAGGGTTGGATTCCCTCTAGCTACTTGATTCTTATTCTTTCACATTTATTTACTCATTTGTAGGATAAGTGGGTTGATCATGTGACTTTGGATCCTGTGAATGGGTTGGAGGCCACTAGTGGTTCCATGCACGTTTTGCCTTTTATTTGTCACCTTAGGATCATATTAAATAATATGATCCCAAATCATAAACATAGACTTGTTCTTCATCTTAGTCAAAACATTTATGTCATATGATGCATATATATAGATAACATCATGATCATATTCTTAATGGCCATATGAGATGTTCAACTTTATTTTCTCCTTAATGTATTAGAGGTATCCCCTTATATTTTTATTGGGATTCAACCCCCTAAATGGTGCCAACTTAAAATTATATTAGGTCCTGGTCTTGCCATCTTGGATAAAATGTGATATGATCACATATTGTAATTACCAAATGCTTAAAGCAAATTTGAAGTAATAGGTCAAGTGTTTCTAACCTAATTCTTAATTAATGCTATTACATATTTGGAATGTTATTATATATATATATATATATATATATATATATATATATATAATATGGTGTGATAATAATAATGGTGATGTTTATGTACCCTCTATCCTAATGATAGTGACATTAGGGTAATATAAATAAACCCTGATTTTGTTAAGGGTCCTCATTATGTTGTCAAACAGCCTAGGAATCGAGTTGATGTGAATTCCTTGATACACTTAAGGATATATATCATCACATATTATCTAAAATTAATTATTATAATTATATATGAAAATAAAATAATGATCTCCAATCATATTTACTCGATATTCGATTGATGGATTCCATACTTCCCCATGGGTCTTATAAATAGTTCCTATATTGCATATAGTAAATAGGACATAATATTAAAATATCCATCATTTTTGGAGGAATTTATGGAATATTCTCTGAATTAAGATAAAATTTAGTATTGCTTAACACCTAAAAATGGATTGACAGACATAAGTAATGAACATGAGTTTTGTAAATTTATTGAGATGCATAGTTGGAGAGAAGCCCAAGTAATGGGACTTGGATTTACCATAAGTGTTTAAACCTAAATTTGGATAAGGATACTATGGGTTTAGGGTTAATAATATAAAAAATAATAAATAAAAGGATTATCAATAGATCTATAATAAGCTAATAAATTGTAGAAACTTAGATAAGACATATAACAAATTTATTATGTTAAGATATGCTAAAAATGAAAAGTAAAACTATGTTATATATTGAAATGATAATGAATATGATAAATTTATATGGTTATGATGATAATAAAAATATGGATCTATAACATGAAGGGATTAGACCTGATATGGATTCTAGATCAGTCGCATGATTCTAAAAATTATACCTCTATAGATGTAGATGCTTACACTAACCTTAGATAGTTTTGTTGAAACTTTTATCTTATTTGGACATAGATGTTTGATATGGAATACCTATTGAAACAAGACATGTAAAATTAAATGCTTATATATTCTATTTTACCTTTACTATGAATGTCTCTCCTTGTCAAATAACAAAACCTTAGTTTTTATTAGAACATTTATTGTTTAAATAGTGTAATTATAAGACCCTTAGTAACTTATAAGTAATTAATTAATAATGATTTAATATTTATTAACACAAGTTAAAAACCTCTTGTAAACAAATAACAAAATATTTATTATTTATTACTTAATTGTAAAAATAAATAATAATTATATATTTTATCAATGATTTCAAATGTTCCCATGATGGTTGTACTTATTGGTTACAATGGTTACATCCCTTCAAGTTTTACTTTAAAATAAAGTTTACCCCTAATGTTCAAACGATTCAATGCATTTAAACTTGTTTGAATAATTAACATTTTTATGAATCTAGTCTATAAAGAAGTGAGAAAACAAAAGAAATTGTATTGGGGGTTCTTATTATTTATCAATCATTGAATATCACTCAACCTTGATATGATTGGGTGATTGGAAAGAAGTATTTTTGGAATAATCAAGGCATGCATAAAAATTTTCCAAATACTTTTTTATTTTTCTCAGACCAATGGAGGTATTGTATGGCATAGGAGGGAGGATTTTTTTGGCTTTTTTCTCTAGTTGTTGGATCAATTAAATCTAAATTCATCTATTTGAGCATTCATGGATCATGTTAAACAACCAAATTCTTTTCAATCATGGATCTTTCCCTCAAGAACCATTAAAACACTTGTATGGCTTAGGTGCCTGAATAAATTCCAAAAGAATTGTTTTAAGCATGTTATTAGCCTAGTTGTTGTTAAAAGACTATCTTATTAAGCCTATCTTGCCCTCAGGCACCATTATTAGAATTGTATGGCATGGGTGCTTGAAGGAATTATAAAAACATTATTTTAAGCCTATTCTTGGTTTGGTTATTGCTAAAAGACTATCTTATTTAAATTTTATCTCTCACAAATCTTTTCTAAAGATTGAGAAGCACTCATTCATCCCTGAAAATTTTACCTGAGCATTTGGAGTACCCTATATAGCTTGGTCAAGTAAAAATATTGATTTATTCATTAAAAATAAAATTTCAAAGACCAAATTTGTCTTTCCTTAAGATTTTATTTAGACTAGTAAATTTTCATATTGTGAGGTGGCTTATCCAGGTTGTAGTAGCTCTCAAAAATTTTGTTTCTATGGCATTATTCTGATTGTGCCTACTATAGGCAAGTATATTTTTCATATAGTTGTGAAAATATTTTGAAATAATTTATTTTTTTAAATTCTATTTTCCATTCAAAAATCTAGTGGCCCCCACCTTTAAATTCTTTTAAGAGTTTTTAAACCAAAAAGTAATTTTTGTTAATGGTTTACATGCATGTTATTTTTTGATACATAATTTAGGGTTTTAGGGTTCCTCTTGACATAAAAATTAAACAAAAATATCAATCATTTACCTCAGGTGAAAATACATGAGGGAACCACATTGTTAAATCATGGATAACTAAGACCTGAACCACTTAGGGAAGAGAATTCATCCCTTAGGCAAACCCAAGAATGCACTTTAATGCCTCTCATTCCTTTTGTTATGAGCATGAAGCAAACTAGTATGATAAACTTTGCAAAACCAGGATTTTTTTTTTAATTTTTAACTATAGTCCACTCATCCAAAGTACCTAATCTACCAAATTCCTAATAGTAAGAAGCAAGAATCCCATCTTAAAGAAAACTAACAGTGTCATCATTACTAGTTTTATCTAAAACCACAAGAACATTAAATCTATAATATATTTTAACCCAATCACTACTTAACACAACCAAATGATCCACCTTCAAACCATCATCCTAAATCACCCCACTGAGAATTATAATTATATTAGCTCCTGAGCTAAGGCTGATAGGATACAAGTTTAGAGAGT
>JARHVA010002835.1:1032500-1035000 GCA_037957365.1 Torreya grandis
AATAATAGGATCATTGGTAACAACAATGGAGGGTAAATAAACATTGGAAAAAGCATATTAATCATAATTAATATACATAAAACTAATAAGCTTTAATACCCCAAACCCTAACAACCCTACCTAACCACCTACACAAGCACCATAACTATATATTCAACCTACACTAAATATTAATATAAAAAACTAATTCAACTAGTGAAATAATAAAATGGTGAAATATCCAAATTAATAAATTTATTTAATCTATGTATAACTTAATTTAAACAATTAAACCCAAAATCCCACCACATCCATGATAATTGAATCCCTTTTTGGAGGTTTTTGGGACCACAATTGACCCAACACTAATACCACAAAATAATGAGCTAATCCCTAAAACAAGTTCATCAAAATTTCAATTTGTATAACCTACTCCTAATTTTATTGAATGTTTTAAAAATTAATATGAATATCCTCAAAAGGAGGTTGAATACTTAGGGGAAATAAAAATGTTTTAGTTAAGATGCCACTATTTCAGGCTATAAAAGATATACCCATCAAAACAAAAGTAGCCTAAGAGTTAGTTTTAAGGAATCATGTTTGAAAGATAAAATATCTTTAAACTATCCAAATAATTATCTATATTATTTATCTTAGGTTGGAGAACATCATCACTTATAAATATTTTAATCTAACAAATCATTATTGTATATTTTCTCACAACTGGTCTACTCATAAAAAACACTATTAAAGGCTTAATAAAAATCACTAATATTATAATATAAGAGACCATGAAATGAATTATTATCTATGTATTTAACCAATTAAAAATTATATTTTAAATGGTAGATAGATAAACACTCTACTTGATTTAAGAAAAACAATTAATATTATGACCAAAGGGACCATGCAATGAATTATGCTCCAAGTCCTTAGCCAAATAAATATTATACTTTAAATATTAGATATATAAATTGTTTGACCTGAAGTGGTTATATAAGATCTTTTTCCTTTAGTGTATTTTTAGGAAATCCTAAAGATTCCATGATTTTTTATCCTAAGGCTAATTTGGAAGGTCTCGTCTCTTCTCCCCCTCTCCCCAAAAAATCCTATGGAGACTTTGGTTGGATATAACAAATGTATATATGAATTATAGGTCATGCAATATGAGAATTTAAAATGGTAATGAAATCATGAACTAATGTTACATGCAACTTCCTAACCATAAATTTATAGAGAAATACCTCTCTACCAAAAAATAAAGGAAAATTAATATGGGACCATATCTTGTGAAATGTATATATTGTACTCTGAGAATTTATTTGAACCATTTTCTAAAATTTTATAAATTTATAAATTTAGTGTTTTTAATTCAGTGTGAACTTATAGTTTTAATTTATGTTAAGGATTGATTGAAACATGTGTAAGATAAGGGATTGTTTTTTGACCCATATAAATTTAATTAAAATATTATAAAAATAGGAAGTTACTAAACATATAAAGATTCAAAAACTATTAAAAATAGTAATTTTATTTAAATCTAGTTTTATATTGTATTTTAAAAGGATTTTAGTTTACATAAAAAAAATATTTTTTAAATTTATGGGTTATTAAAAGACTATATATATTAATTAACAAGAATAATTAACAATGAAGCTTTAAAATTATTTTTTGATTCTCAATTTTATTCTCTATAATTTTAGTTTGCATTTTGGAATTATTGTTGTCTTGGACCCACCATCCATTATTATAGTAGTTAAACATTAGGAATAAAACTTGAAGGAACTATTGTGTGTTAATTTTTGTTATGTTTGAAATTTTATTTTGGAAAATGTTTGTTTTTAAAGATTAAATTTGTAATAATAAATCTAGAAATAAGATGAGGATATGTTGAGATGAACAAGAATATAGAAGAATTATAAAAGATAGTGGAATATATATATTAGTTCTTCCATGCTAGAGATAAAGGAAACTATTAGATGAAAGTGATAAGGAAATAGAGATGGTACAAAATAAAAATACTATCGAGGTCATAAGAGACCTGATGGATATGATTACAAGAAAAAATATTTCTTAATACCATATAGAGGAGAAATAAGGCATGGATTACACCATGTGTTGTTGAAAATAAGATGAAAAAAATTATTGCATAAAAAATATTTTATAAGAAATGGAATAATATATTGTAAAAGGAGGTTTATATAGTGTTATGAATACAAAGAAAACAAGATCATTGACACTGGATTTCATGGATGGATATGGTAAAAATGAATATGTTCAACATGTTTCAAAATTTGTTCTCATGTAGAATTGGAATGTGAAAGAAAGGAAAAATGAAGAATACAAATATGAAAAGAATAAATGAGAAAACATTTAAGAGAATACTCAATTGAAGTTTGAATATAATTTTGAAAATATCCATGCAAATGATTACATGATTAGATACAATATTAAGGATCAAGTTAATTTATATTTTTTTATAATTTTTCACCAATGGGGGATAAGAATGAAAATGAATATG